>VXAX01004319.1:121342-209843 GCA_013399835.1 Leptocoma aspasia | reverse complement strand
ATTCTGTGACTGGGCCCCCGCCAGCGCCACGGGCCTCTCGGCAAGCCGCCCCTCCGAGGGCCGAGAGGGGAGATGTGACAAAGCCGGCTGTCGCTGCGCGGGCCCGCGCGGGTCGGGCCGCGGCTGCAGGCCCCGGGATGCGCCGCGGTTGCCATGGCGACGCCCCACCGCCCCCTCGGTTGCCATGGCAGTGGGCGGGGGAAGGGTTTGCCGGTGGCGCCGCCGGAAGTGCCGGCGGGGGCGGGGTCCGGCCCGGAAGCGCGGCCGGCGCGGCGGGAGGGCCGCANGCCGTGAGCGGGCCGTGCCCGGGCCGGTGTGCCGGACCCGGCCGCCGCGCTCCCGAGCCCCGCGGGCGGGCCGGCTTGGCTGCCGCATGGCCCAGGGGTCCCCAGCAAGGTCACACCGGTGCCTTGGAGCCGCGGGGAGGGTAGGAGCGTCCACCGGCTTCCCTGCCGGAATTCTGCGTCGCTTCCCAAGGCGGCGGCGGGGTAACCCGGCGCTGCGGAGCGACCGCGAAGTTTGACCCCGGCTGTGGAGCGGGGCCGGTACTCGCAGCCCCGGGAGGTGCTCCGGGAGAACGGGAGTAGCAGGAGTCGTGCCTCAGCCCTCGCCATCAGCTGGAAGTCCTCGGTCACGGCTGGCACAGCCGCTCGGTGCCGGGGACGGTCAGCTGAGGGGTTGGGAGAGGAGTGGGGCTGCCAGGGCTGTGCTTTGGAACAGAACCGTTCCGAGTCCCTCAGCTCGAGAGCACGAGATACCTCACGTTGATACGAGCAGAACTTTGATAGGCTTTGGGGTGAACTTACCGTTTGGGCGAACTTACACCCAAATGCTCGTTCTTTAGTGGTTTTGGAAGGCAGCGTCGTGAGCTACAAATGGCTTTTCAGTAGCTGTAAAGTATTAATTGTCCAGGTTGATCGTGTTGTGTCACCCCTGATGCTTCCAGAACACCTCATGGAAAAGGAGTAGGTATGCCAAAAGGGCATGCACATTCCTTCTGAGCCTTCGGGGCTTGGGAAGGATTTAGAAGGAGTGAATTCAGTGAGGATTTTACATTTCCAAAGTGCTTTCTATACAAAGTTCTGAAACACTTCAGCAGTCTCTCCTTGCTGGTTATCCAAATTCTTCCCTTCCTCCTCATCTTGTCTTTTATCTCTGCTTCTTTCTATTATCTCAGATCCTACCTCAAGTTTATTTCTTCAAAAAAGAAAAAAATGTAATCTTTTTTATCTAATAGTGAGTTTATGACCTTTTTCAGGTGAGTACACCTATGCTGTCATAAAACTTCTTCATTCTTTCTTTCCTCCTACATTATGACAAAGCTTTTAAATGCTTTATTATTAGCATTCTTCTACCAGTAAAAGACTTGCTTTTTTATTGTAGGATTTATCTTAATAATGTTGTAACATCTGGCTCCCTGTTCCTTGTTGTGACTGCACATGTCCTTTGGCTGCTTTGGGTTGTGGGAGGCTGTACCATGTCACGCGTGTCTCTGCCCCGGTCACCTTCCTGCACCACCAAGCTCTTCCTTAGCATTTTGCTGTGCCAAGCTGGAAATCCTTCCTGCAAGCTGTGGGCAGGAATCACCTGTTTCTCCTCTCTTTGTTCCTCCCACACTTCAGCTCCTCCTGGGTTGTTCCTGCTTTTTCCTGACTGCTTTGTTTATATTGTGCCAAAGCAACAGGACCAAAGCATGTGCACATAACTAATGTGTTACAGTCAGTGTCTCTGTCACCAAGAATCTTTTCTCTTCCTAAAACAACAGCACAGTCCCCCTTCTAAACTTTTCAAGCATTCTGTAGTCCATCATCTTCCTTCTGCCTCTCAAGAGCATTTGGGTTTGTTCTCTGTGCAGAAGGTATGCTTGGGGAAGGTTTCCTTGACAAGCTGTGAAATGCTTTTTACATCCACAGAATGTACATTTAAATTGTTTGATTTGCATAGGGCAGAAATGCAGCTGCAGATTACTGCAGCCCAAGCTCATAAAGGGAACTGGGAATTAAGCCTCAGACTCTCAGAGCCAGTTCTGTTAGTCCTCTGTCTTAAGGAGGAGGCCATCCTCCTTTTTACTGTGGCAGGACAGGCTCCATCTGCCTATAGTGAAGAAGGAATAGACCAAAATGTAACAACGTGAGAGGGCAGCTGAACAAAATATTGTGCCAAATGAAGACATGAGGCAATTAGTCTCTGCTGTCTCCATTGTCTTAGCACTAAGGAGGGACAGAAAAGTTTCTGCAAGAAATCATTTTTCTGTGTGTTTGAATTTTAGACTGAAGTGAGACAACTTTCTAAGGTGAACATGTAATGGTTGAATATCTAGTGAAATAATGACTCTGCAAGAATTGAGCTGCTGAAAAGATGAGCAGGGAAGAAGGGATTTTTAGCTGGCCTACCTTAACTCTTCCACTTCTAGGTTCTTGCTTTCTGTGTGTGAATCAGCTATTTTAAAATGCTGTCCTTGAAGGACTGTGCCCCTTCAATCAACCTGTAGGAACTGAGGAACACATGAGCCTCCTACCGAAGTCTTCCAGGAAGAGCAGGTCAGGCTTCATCTGCTGAGGCTTTGAAAAGTTGCAGGAGAGTCTGTTTTTAAGTCGTCTTCCTATGTTGCAATAGATTTTTTGGGATTTTTGTTTTCCCAGTCTTATCCTTTTCAAAGTCACCTGTCAAGAGTATTGGAGTGTATTCTCTCCCATGTAGTTTCCTACATACTTCTCTGGAGTCATTGTTTGAGTCACTTCTCTAAGATTTGCACTGCATCTGGTAAGGTGAGTAGACCTTTCAAGGGGTTCTTTTAGGAGATAAGAACCTAAAAGATATTTTAGCACTGTTCAAGTCTCCCTGTTCAGGTGAATCTGTTCATTGCATCTGGCTGAAAACTTGTATCCATGCTATTTGTGCTGCTTGGGGAATATATAAGTACTCCCCATAAATCAAATTAATCTCGTGGGGCACTTGCCTTAAAGTAGGCATTTCATGTATCCTGCTAGATATAAAAGAAGTCACTTTTAAGCAATATATCACTGATAGGATTTCTGACATAACAGCTCAGAAACTTCCCAGCACATCCATTTTATAAGCCAGTGTTGAGCTTTAGTCTGTATTTGTTCACTTTAGAGAAATGATCTTCAGTGCCAATTTTATATGTTAATGTTCAAAATGGAGTTAACTAGGATTCAAAAATTTAGCAGTCTGACATAGGACTGTCTCAATTCCATTTCAAAAAGGTGTAAGCTCAGTTACCAGTTAAATGTGATGTTGCTCTGGTAATCTGTGGCTTTTAGCACAAGCACAAATGTAGAATAAAAAGTGCTTGAATTACAGGGCTTGAACACTGCTTAGAAATTCCACTGCTGATGAACCAGTAGGTAGTTTCCTGTAGCCTTATGATGAGGCTATAACCAAATTCATTAAAGGTTTGACTGCTTTAATAATTCAAATTGTGGGTCTCTTTTCAAAGACTCATCAGTAGCTCCATTAACTTCTGCATCTGCTGTGTCTCTTCATGGTTACTCCTTTGCTGCCTGCCAGCCTGTGACACACCTCTTGCAGGGTTTCTTCACTGTTGAAGGAGGAGGCTGGAGCAGAGGTGATTGCAGTCTGTGTGTGAGCATGTTCTGCTGCTGATCCCTGGTCAGGATGATGTAGAGGTGATGCTTGTCTGTGCTGGAAAGGCACCAGCCAGAATACTGTTTGAATGAGTCTCAGCAAGACTAAGTCAGTTCTTTAGTTATCTTGGGAGTATATGAAGGGAAAAGTTAGGAAATGTAACCTCTTAATAGGAGAACCCTGTGTCCCTGCAGTGGGCTTCCTGGAGCTGGCAGGATCACAAGGCTGGAGGAGAGGCCTCAGGAGGCTCCCCTCCATCCTCCTGCTCACAGCCAGGACAGCTCTGGGGTCAGACCAAGTGCCCCGGGCTTGAGAACCTCCAGGGATGGAGACATCTCATTTGGGGCAGCTTGAATGTCCTTGTGGTGGAAAAGATTTTCTGTACATCCAGTCTGAACCTCTCCTATTTTAAGTGATGCCCATTGCCTCTTGTCCTCCCACCGCACTGAGAGCCTGGATCCATCTTCTCAATCCCCTCCCTGGAGGCATGTGGCAGCTGTGGGTGCCCTGGAGCCTTCCCTGCCTCAGACTGACCCAGCCGGGCTCCCACAGCCTCTCCTTCAGCCCCAAATGCAAGTGCTCCAGCCCTGACTGCTGTGGGGGCCTTGCTCCAGTTGTTCCACAGCTTTCTTGATTTGTCTTGGTATCTGAACAAGACCAAGTCAGTCTTGGAAAGTATTCTCTCCAGCTTTTTGTTTTCTGAAATGATTAATGCTACGTTCATACAGTGTTTACTCTTGAATTTTAAGCAGGGGAGATGTAGTAGGGCCTGCTTTGGCCTTCCAGGAGACACCTCATAGCATGATGTTTTCTTTGAGGGAACATAAAATCTCCCTTTTAGTTTTGTCTCTTTTTTTTCTCTATACAGGATGTCTCCACCGTTTGATAACTAAGATTTCTGCCAGTATTTAATATGAGCAACACTTCTTATTCTTCTTTGAGGGTGAGAGTAATGATTTTAAAAGGCAAAGATTGATGATGGCTCATATTTACTTGGGATCAACAAGCTTTTTGTGGTGACCTATGAAGTAAAAAAGAATCACAATCAAAAGTGTCAAGCAATTCCCCACTGAGCTTTCTGCTGAAGGAAATACATACTGCTGAGAGCCCCAAGACACACATCATACTCCTCAGGTGTCTGGGCATCAATTACTTGTTCCCTTTTTCTTATCGTGGGCATCCAAATTATTGAGCATCCTCCTGTCACCCAGGGACAGCTTGTGCTAAAGTCACTGTCAGAGCTGTGATAATTTTTTGTTTTTCAAACCTAAATTCCTAAGGAAACAAGGCTTGTTCAGGTGTGCTGAAGTTGGTTGCTGCCATTATAACCTTGTGAAAGTCAGCTGGTTAGGTATCATGTTTGGGTGATCCCAATGAGTGTGCCTGGTGAGAGGGAAGCAGGCAGAGCCCAGCTGGGGTAAAGCAGCACTTGCAGAACTTCCCCTCAGCTGAGGTGTGCTCGTTTCTGTGCTGGGTTTGAGCATGCTCCTCTGTGGGGAGGTGACAGCAGGGATGGGAGTGCCTGTGCAGGTTAGCAGGTGCTGGGCATATTTTCCTGCTGGAGAGACTGGCAGGAAGGTGAGTATGTGCCAGAGAGAAGAGGGCTGCAGTAACCAGAGAATGTGACTTGCTTAGCACTTGGCAAAAGCTTGGCCATACAGACCAAGGGTGAGTTTTAAACTTGAGCAGCTCTTGACAGAAGTTTGTCACTCTCCCTCACCCTCAACCCTGATGTGATGGCAGAAGTTCATTGCCACGTCTAAAGTAAGTTGAACTGGGGAATCACACTAGGTTAGAACTGCTTTAGTTTTGTTTATTACCCATGGGGTTTGGTCCAGGTTGGTTTCCTGATCCCATTCATTGTGTTGCTACAGATGTGCTGACAAAAAGGGTGAAGTTGTGTGCAAGAGGATTGAAGCACTAGTGGTTAAGAGCAGGGTGGGACTGCTGCTTGCAGTGATAGTGGTTGTTATCATTAAAGTGCTCACTGACCCACAACCCTAGTAGATAGTGTCCTGTGTCCTAGAATACGGCTGTAGCTGTATATAGAATATCATCCTTAGAGAATGTACCTGGTATCACTGTCAACAAACCAGACCCCTCTTTCCAGTCTGAGCTGAGAGTTTCCCTTTGCTGCAGAACACAGTGTATGCTGTTACTGCGCTTTCTTTGTGCTCTGCTGTGAGGTGACTTGCACAACAGCGCTCCAGTGACCTAGAAGTTCAGGTTAGTGTAAGTAAAGTTACAGCTGTATTTATTTTTGATGGCAGAGATGATTCCTGTAGCAATTAGTTCTTGTTCTAACCTGCATATTCCTATGTAGTTTGATCTTTATGGGAAAAGAGTTCTGTTGCAGTAAAACCAGGTGATGCTTGTCTGAAGTGTTAATGAGGGAGTGCACTAAAGCATTTTGAGAAGGCTGCCCCTGTCCCTGAGTATAGGGGGTTGGAGGGGCTTCTTTTCCTCAGTTTCTTCACTTCAGTGCATGGTAAGATGGTGTATTTTCTTGGTGAATTAGCTGTTTTATTTAAGTATTCAGTGTAAAGTATACTGTGATATTCTGGCTACTTGTAAAATCTGTTTCTTCTATCCTAAGAAGTTGTAACAAATAACCATAGCTTGGTCCAGTGAGATGATTTTGGCCTCTAAATAAGCTGATCTGGGCACTGAATTGTATCACAGACTTTTAAGTTAAGCAACTTAAAGCTCTGTTTAAATCAATCTATCTGGAAATTGAAGCTGCCCTGCTTTTTTTAGTTTGCCACAATGGCTGTTGTGAGCATTTTCAGGTGTCTTGGTGATTCCTGTTGGAGAGGGAAAGGTTGGGTTGATGGGAGGAGACAGTGACTTGATGAATAAATGTCTTGGCATCTTCCCTGCCCTGCTCAGCCAGCAAAAATGAGTATAGAAGAGGAGTAATTGCAGTTCAAGTGCATGGTGGCTGGGGAGGGAAGAGAGGATAATTTGCTGTAGGATCTGATTTTGTTGGATGAGGAGCTGCTGGGGGTTGTAGAGGTTTAAGGGTTCTTCACCACGGCTGTTAGATCGTCACAACAGTAGCAGAGATTCACTCATAGCAGCGGGCTGGTAGAAGAGCAGTTAAAGAATGCAGCTATAATTTGTAAGGAATATATGTGGGAGGACACTAGTAGTTGCTTTCATTACTTTGAACTTGAGGATTGTCCTCATCTTACTGGAAAAACTGCACAGCTGCTGTCAGGCAGGAGGGGAATAAACCCACAGATTTTTTCCTTAAAATCATTAGCAGAGATGCGTACTTTGATTCTGTACTTTTTAATGTATTATGAGGGAGGTCATAGATTTCAGTGGTGTTTGGGAAAACACAGGTTTTCCTGTGCTTAGGGAGGGATATGGTATTTCATTTCTCCATCTTACTGCTGTGGACAGAATAGAGGAATAACAGATTGTTGTGAAGTGACATGAGGACTCCGGGCCATCGTTTCTCATGATGCCATACAGGGTGGAGGGCTGGTGGCTTTGTGTGTGCCTGCTGAGCACCTGAGCTGTTGCACTGGACAAGGTATTGCTGGAAGCATTACAGCTGTCCTGGAGTCAGCACCAGCTGCCACTTGTGCAGCCCTGCTCCAAGTCCTGCCTTTGGGCCACGTTTCTAGACTTGTCTGCCCGCTGCTGCTCTTCCCATTTGAATTTAAGACAAATTTTTCATTGTAAACCTGGGGACTTCCCAGGTGACCAAAGGAGGGGGAAATGGCTTAAACAGTGTTCTGAAGCTGAGTATTTAAATTCCTCTGAGTTAAATCAGCAGGTACTTGTTTAGATCAATGTAATCCTGTGAGTTGGGGTGGAATAAACTTTCTTGAGTGACATTAGGTCTGCTTTCTCTTCTTTCTGTATTCCAGTCGGACTTCTCTTGGATTATTCACACTGGCTTCTACACTCAAGGGATTATCATAAGGAACCAGAAGGCTGAGGTGTCTCTGAATCTCTTGGGATTGTTACAGAGCTGTGGGTGACAGACTGAGTTTCACTGATGGGGCTCAAATCAGAGATACCCTTGAGGTACTTAGGAGTCCTGCTAGAATTAATATTCTCTTCCGTCTTCAGGGAAAAGAAAGATAGTATTTCTGAAAGTACTTATGATGTCCTGAATACATCAGCAGTCTATTTCTCATCTTTTTATTTCATTGTTTTTGGTGCTGAAAGTGTCCTCTAGTGCTCAGCCTCACTGAAAAGTTTTCTGCTTTGTCTAATGGTTGTATGGGTGAAGCTGGTTTTATGGGTTTATTTTATTTCTCCCCCTCCTCTCCTCTGAAGCATTGTCTGTTTTGAGTCTGTGGGCCCTGTTTGTCATACATCTGAATTATCTGAGAGCTACTCTCTAGCTGTTAGAAAATGAGAGATTAATTCTGAGTGTGGAACCTTTAAGACTGATTCTGCCAAAATAGTGTGAGCAACATTTCTTGAACTACTTAATGGATACTACTTTTTTGTTTGGAAAACAGAAAAACAGGCCTTTTGGGCATTAAGTGTCTTTATTTCAGACTTTGGTGTTTCATGATGCCTTGATTTAATGAGGCCTTGAGAGTTGTTCCTCTTTGGTCAGGCTACAGCAAAGGGCAGTTTGTTTGGGCCTGGTTTGGGCCCCCTGGAGCCCTCCATAGTCTGTGCTATGCTATCTACCACATCTTAACTTCCCTACGTGTGAAGAATAAATGAATTTTTGATAAATCTATTGGGAAGACCATTTTGTCCCTTTGTTTTATGATAGTCCTGTAAATTGTGCTGCTGTCTGTAGCAGTGAAGTTCTCCTGGTGTTTGATTTGCCATGTCCTGTGTTGGTCTCGCCATGATGTGAAGAAAGCATGTGGATATTGCTATGTGTCAAACAGCTGTGACTGTGTGATAATCTTTTTTTAACCCAAGCAACCTTTGACAGCTTTGGTTACTTCTGCAGACAGTACTGGTTTTGGCAGGGCCTTTGGGCATTCCTGCTCTTAATTCAAGGTACACTTGAGCTGTTATGAGGGGTCTTTAGGGCAGATTTTCCAAACTAGCCTAATAATAACTGAAAATGGAAATGCTAATCCTGTATATGTATGGAGAAGGAAGAATGGGACAAGACTTCTGGCTGTTGAAGTTGTTTGTCTTGAAGTAGTGTAAATACTTGTCGATGGCAATGCCATGACCAAACCTGCGAGCAGAGAGACTTGATCCAGGCAGATATTCCCAGGAAAAAGCCAATCTGTTGGTAAGAATAGTGTTCAAAGGATTTAAGCCACGTTTTTAAGTATTAAAGGAAGACCCAGACCCACCAAAAGTGTATAAAAACATAAAAACTGTAGCAGCTCTTAGAGCTCAAACATGCTGCTTCAATTACTAGTAAAATAAAGGAAATATTGTTTCAATTTTAAGAAAAAGGTGAGCTTTCTATATGGGTTAATGATTGTAAATTAAATTATTAAAATATGCAGAATAAACTTGCAGTAAAAATCTAGAAGGATTTTCATTTGTCTTAATACCATTGATAGGTGTAATGTTGAACATATTTCTGAAACCTTTAACTAGAAAAGAAGTGATAAAATCCTTAATATGCATTGTCGACATGCATTTGAATTACTACAGCTGGCCTTAATTTGTGAGCATGTCACATAGATTATGCCAGGGCATGAATGTCTGGCAGGGTTTCCACCCAGCTTGAACATACCATGGCTATTTAATTTAGAGATTTATTTTGTTTTGAGGTGAATGGTAGGAGATATGGAGCTTGGGGCAAAGACATCTGTGGGAGATTGTGGCTTGCTCTGACTTCAGCTGAAGTATTTGTTTTCTGGTTTTGATATCAAAGACTAAAATGATCTCTAATGCTTGAAAGTACCCAGAAAAATATTTCCAGTGTGTTTCTAATGAAGATGTCAAGTGCTTGCTGATGCTACTTGTGCAACTACAGACTATTTTGGTCCCTTCCATCATAGGTGGCCAGTCAGAAGTCAGCACTAAAAAAAGTGCTGTGTCTGCCTCTAACATTACATTACATGGTAAGAATTCGGGGATACTCATTCAAGATCAGTTAAAATTCTGTACTCTTTGATTAAAGATGGCTACAAAAATGTATATTCTGTCCTGCATAACTGTGTTAATTCCTGAAATAATTCTTTGAGGACTGCTATGCTGGAGCATTGGATGATGTGGGTCAAGAGTGTTTTGTCTTCCGAAAGGACAGATCCAAAAGACATGAAGATCTTTGGGCCTTTAAGGACTCGGGTGCAGGAAATTTTTTGTGTATAATGGGAAATGCTGTTGAACATATGGATTTCAGATTTTAGTATTAAAGCAGCATGAGTCACCTGGTTTCTGTGCTTTATTGTCAAATGCTGAAGCACAGTGCCAAAATTATTCTATTTTCAACCTTCTTTTGGGCATGCTGGTATACTACACCAAAAAAGTGCCTATGAAATCCAATCTATAGTTGATTGCAAAGTGGAATGCTGGGGCTGCATTGGCTTGTGCAGCCTGAGTAGCACACAAATGTTGAGTTAATAACTGGTAACTATGTAGTCACATGTCGAATCTTTCCATGGCGTTTTGAATGGCATTGTTTCTTCTTGCTTAATATGCCTGAAAGATGCAGAAAATGTCTTCTCTGAGTGAGGACAGTCACTACCCTTCCCCACGTTCCAAAAGTAGCAGTGGATTGAGGAAGGCTGGTGGTTTTTGCTGTGGGATTTGGTGGGGTGAAGGAGCCAGAGTGGGTGAACCCAAAGCAATTCCTAAAGGCAAGACCTAATGCCATGTGGGAATGGTTTGGCAGAGTGTCCGGGATGCTGCTTTGGCCTGTGGAGGTGACTCAGTAGGACTTCAAGAACAGGCAACTAAATGTTTGTCAGAAATAACATCAGGGTGATGGAATGGGCTATATAACCTTTTGAGGGCCTTTCTAGGCTTACAATTTCATCTTCAGGTGGGATGCGTTAATCCATTGGTATGGAGCCTTTTCCTCAGCCTTTGCAGAAGATAATGAGGTCTGGTCTGACTGCTGAAAGGGAGACTGCAGTCTGGAAAACTGCATTCACATTATTCTTTTCTACAGTTTATGTTTAGTAAAGGTCTGCTAAACCCCCATGTTTTTCCATATATGATTCATAAAGCAGATACTGATTTGTAGTCAGCTGAACATCATGCGAACTTTTCTGACATAGAACTAGAAAGGACTCTGTCTTGAGATTTAAATTTGGAATAAAATTTTTTTAAAATAAAAATATTTAGACCTCACAAGTAGATTTAACCTTGGGAGTTATGAATTTGCTCAGATGCTTGCTCCTAACCAATCCCTTAGTTTTCAAAACAGGAAAAGAGGTTACTGGTTAACTGGGAGTACCTGGGAGCACTCAGTGGGGCAATGGTGGCAGCAGATCTGTTCGGAGGCAGTTTGGGCCTGCTGGAGCAGAGCTACACAGGTCAGCTGGACTTGGGCCAGGGAGCTGCATCTCTTCAACCAGGCTGGATTTCCTCCAGACCTGTTGGTGTTTGGTGGGCCTCAAAAGCTTCAAGCTGCACCTTTGCTGGAGAGGACAGTTCTTGTGGTAGCGTATGCATCTGCTTCCCTTCTTCTGCACTAATAACATTTGCTAGATCTGAGCTGGTTGGATTGGTCATAGGTTTCTCCTTCAGCTGAAGGTAGAACAGAGTAACTCCCCATATTCCAGGAGTACCATGTGTTTTGGTGGTGGACTTGGGTATTGTAGCCAACAGCCCTTCTGGAGGAGCCACTCCTGAACTGAGGAGAACCAACAGCAGAGGACTGCGGGTGAGTTGTGTGTTGCTAAGCCAGAAATTATTTGAATGTTCTCTAGTTGGAAAGTAAGTTTATCTCAGAACAGCATTGCCTACGTGTTTCTGATAGAGAATGGGGAGCAGCTAATGAGGCTCCTGTAAATGACTGGCAGTGATGTACTGAGTACCCATTTAATTATCATAAATGGAGGATATAATTCTGCCTGACTGGTGTTCAGCCTTCTGCCATTACTGTGCCTTCAGAGTATGGTTTGCATGTAATTTCAAGATGGAGAATTGAAAATAATTTCTAAGATGCAGCTTGCAATTAGGATCATATCCAGATGTAATCTGAGTGTTTTTGTCAAGGCTTGTATGTACCATGTGGTGTCGTTTCAAACCTCTTAATAATGAAAAGCTTTTTAAAACTTTTGGGTATGTCATGTTTGTGCATAGATCTGTGTTTTGTGTGATGTTGATGTGATTGGGAGTTTATAAGAATGAGATTGGCAAAAACCAGTTTACAGTTACTGAATGACCACAGTATTTAAATATCAATAATTTTGCTTTAAGGCTTATGTTTTGGAAGGCCTTGACTATCTGGGCATAGATTTAGTATTAGGACTTCGAGAGCACATGTTGAAAACACTGAACTCCCCGGTATCTGTCATAGCTAACTTGCTGCAAACACACTATGAGGGATTACTTGTGCTTTATTTCTGCCACCTCTGATGGTACCATCTAATGGATTTGCTCTTTATCCATCTGCTGCTTAGCAATGAAGACAGTATCTCAAATTCCCAGTAACTGACTCCTCTTAAATGATAATTTCCTCTGTGTTGGAGTCATTCCAGCCTTACTGAGCATAAATGTCAGCATTTGCCTCTGTGCAAGGGGTAATGAGAGGAAGGGGTGCTGTAGGGAGCACCAGAAATGAGCAAGAGATCTGAGTTTCATATCCCAAGCTGTTAGTGGAGTTTGGAGGCAGCTGGAAACTTGTAGAGCTGAAAGTCAGAATTTAGATGCTGCAGTTGTGGCCCTCTTGATGCAAAGTGGAGTGGCTTTTCTAGAGGGCAGTGGGTGTCACTGCTCTCCAGCTCTGCGGGCAGGCGAGAGGGCACATTTTGTCTGCATGGCAGTGTGGCACTGAACTGACTGTAATTTCCTTCCTTTGAATTGGATTCTCTGTGCTTCTCTGGGAGATCCTGTGCCCAGGGAGGGCTGGTATCTACTGCCTGACCTGATTGGGCTTCTGCAGGGCTGACTTGAAGAGCAGAACTTTCTGAAACTGATTTGATGATACCCATCTGAAGCTGATCTCAATGCTCAGATAGCTGCATTTTCCGTAATTCTGGAAATGGTTTTGATAGTGCAAAAGCTGTTAAAAGAAATAATGTTCTTGTGTTCTGTTTGCAGTTTCCAGCCCCTTAACACAAGTGGTTTTACCAAATCAGGAACTGTAATATAGCAAATTACTGCTGGTGTTGCTATACATTTATCACCACTGAGACCTGATAGTGTACGCTGTCATTAGGGTTTGAAAGAGAAAAAAAGGGTGTGAGAAACTTATTAAAATTTTACAAGGTTTATTGAACCACAACAAGGGACTGAACAAGGAAGAAGGGACAGTGCTGGGTGCTTAGCTGCAGCCAGAGGCACACTGCCCACACCCATAACAATCCTTATATGTGCTGTTGCCAAGCCAGCCCTCCCCACACTGCTGCATGTGCCACTCTTCCAGCCCAGCTCCTCCTTTGCCCCATCTCTCGGAGTCTGTGCAGTCTTTCTTGCTTTCACTTTCCCAGTGGTCAGAGATCAACTTTCAGCATTACAAAACTTATATAAAAAACTACCAGATCTTAACCAAATTTCTTTTAACCTTATACATTTAATGTTTGCGAGAGCCAACATCACACAATCCATTTATTACAAGAGCATGGTTCAGAGGGTTTTGTTGTTGTTTTTCAGAAAATAATTCTGTTGCTTCTCCTTGCTCAGTCTCAAAACCTTGTGGCAATTATTGTGGCAAGTTCAGTTGTAAACTTCTCACATCCCTCTTAGGGCCGCAGTCCTAAGAACTGGTAACCCTTCTGTGTGCTTCCCCAAGGTTCCTTGTTGTGGGTAGTGAGGGAGCAGAGCTTTAGGTTTTGGTGTCTGTCTTCCTTTAAGGGAGGGGGCTGTCAATGGCTGAGATGATTGGAGGGCAGTCTTGAAGTTTTTGTGCACTTGTCCCTCTAAGATTGCCTTAGTTTTGAAAAGTCTGCTTGTCCAAGGGATGGTGTAAAGATTGGAGGAGATATACAGATGGATTATATATTTGATCTTAAATGTTTTGCCTTTCACTTGTTCTCAGGTCAGCTGCAAAGCTGGCATGTTGTCAGCCAGTGCAGTAAATGTGGTACTGTATGGATGTGCCAGGGTATTCCATAAAAGTATTACTTTTTTACTCTTTGCTATTAGAAATTTTCCTTTGAAGGTATTCTGTAACATATGAAGATATATCAATGTCTTGAATTGCCACACATATTAAGTATCCATTTATTTTTTCCTGAGCATGCCTTTTTTACAGCTAATAAATTCTTATTGCTGTTACTAAACCAGAATTTTTCTATACTGAAAATAGTGTCAGGGTTACCTATGGAGCTACACTGTCAGGTTCTGGAAGGTAAACAAGGTAAAGGTAACTAGAGTTTTTGTGCTTTTCCTTGTTGGGCAGCATCCATTTAGAGGTTATTTTTAACCTGCTGTCTTTAGTAAAATTCCACACAACTAGTGGGTCAAGATGGCGGGTTAAAGAACAGCATGATCAGTATTTAAAAAAAATGAGTATGGAAACACAGCTGAGCTTTCCTGAGCTAGTCCTAACACTGTTTTTATTGCCAGCTATTCTTGCTTGAATTGGAAAATACAGGTTGTTGGGTATATAGTTTTCAGGTTACTCTGCTGGCTTAAATTTTGGAGTTCTATGGAACAGATCCAGGCACAGTGCTGATCCTGAACAGCTGGACTCCATTTCTGAGGCATTGAGCTCATGTTCTGACTCCAGGTTGTAAGGAGAGGGAGAGCAGAGAGTCTGGTGGAGGCAGTGGAATGCCAGAAGCCTGAGCAGTGTAGGAGATTTGTATTTCCCTCTCTGTAGATTAAATCAGAGATTAAGAACACATTAACTTCCCTTAGGAGTGCTTTTACATTTGGGGCACATCATTTTAAAATCTTGGGACAAAGAAACTGACTTCCATGAAACTGGAGGAAGAAAAGGAGTTTGAATGAAGCTGACTGCAAGGGTACTTCTACCCTTATCCAAGGAGGAGGATTGTCAGCTCTCATCAAACTTGAAAAGATATGCTTTTGGTGGTTGTGTTTTGAGGATGATTATTATGACTTGTTTGTAATAGAGGAGAAGGAGGGAAGATGGGATTAGGGAAAACCGTGTTCTGTCCCCCCATTCTCAACAGGATCCTCAACATCCTTCTCAGCTACTGTGAGAACACAAAAGGAATAGAGCAGGATTCCCTGTGGAGGGGGATTGTATTCAGGTGGAGATTGCTTTGCTTAAATATCTGCTTGCAGAAGTGTAGGGTTTTTTTTTTTTTTACTGGTGATGAAATACTTGTTTCTGTGGCTTTGATCTACAGCTATAATCTGGTTAAACTGTAGGTCAAGGAAATTAGCTGCACCCTGGCTTCAGCTGTCTGTAAGAGGAATAATAAGATTTAAACTACTTAGCACATAAAATTGACAATAAGATGGATCTGTTAAAGGTGTTTTTTGTTGGTGTGTGTTAGCAGTGTCCTTCCAAGGCACATGGAACATTTAATTCCATGACCCACAGCGTGAAGATCTCTTGCTACCTCAGTAAGAGCTGATGTCACCCAAACCTGCCAGCTCCCAAAGCAAGCAATTCCAGAACTTTATGCAAACTATGGTCATTTAAATTAGGTGGCAACACTTGAGAGTTTGGAACACTAAGAACTTGTTCTACAGAGGTAAAGCTATTAAAGCTGTTTAACAGTACATGTCTGATGTATGAGTAGGTAGAGTGTGTACACAAATTAATAAGTAAAATCTTAGTTGGATGGTATATACCCCTGCAGAATCCTGATTCCATCCATTTGCCCTTTCAGGACAAGGTGTGTGAGGCTGTTAACAGGAGCTGTTGTCTGAAGCCTGTTGTATTCAGGTGACATTGAATTAATGGGTGGAGGAAAAATCAAAGATGAAGTTTACCCACAAGTTTGCTACTACTGTTCTTCAGGCATAACTCTCTAGGTTTATGCACAATCCTAAGATTGCTGTAAATATATTTCCTTTTGGCAGGTCATAGTTAGAGATAGTTACTGTCTACAGAATAGTTCAGGTAAATTAGAGTTTTTAGAGCCCAACCCTTAGCAAAGTGTACCAGATGTAAAGGATTAGTATCCAGAGAGACTCTAAAAACGGTACAGAAAGCTTTCAGATTTGGCAAGTGTTAGTGGTAACTCTTTGGAATTGAAGGATAAATACTTATTTTCCAAAAAACTGTCAACCACTTGTATCAGCAAGTTTTCCTCATATCTGAAGTGCTAAACTCCAGATGTGAATGATGTCTTGGATACAATGCTTGGGGGCTTCTGAACAACCAATGTCCCCTAAATATGCTGTGGAATATTCAGTGTCCATGCTGTTAGTCTTTCCTACTGCTTCCACCTGTCCTGAATCAGCATGGGTATGCTTAAATACAGACAAATAAAGAAAAAAAAAACCCACCCCACTGAGTATTAAAACCATTATAAATTTTTGTTGAAGATAACAACTGTTATTTTGAAATCTAAAATGGTAGTTGCAGGTGTTGCTTTGAAGTTCCTTCTGGTGTGAGCCTTGCCAAATAATGAAATTAAAATATTAATTTGTGTTTGACTTCTAGTATGCTAGTATAGAAAATTTACCTTTTCTACCCAAAATGAAAGCTTTCCCACATTTATTGTATATATTCTCTGTATTTTTCTATTCCCTTTCAGAAGAATGAAAACTTTCTGGCAGTGCCCTTGATGAGCCTTGGGGTCAGTCACCTCCTGCTAAGGCACATTAGGCTGCAGGTGCTTTTCATTGTGGTACAGTTTTTGCACACACCTCCAGGAAAGAGAACTGCAGGAGTATGGATTTCTTCTTGGAGAGAAACTCCTGACCGTTTCAAGTTTTTTAGTTTTTAGTAATGGGATTGGATTCTGATGGCTTTTATAAGCCCAGCTGCCTGGATTCATTGCCCATTTTAGTAATGTATATCCTCAATTCCTTGTTGAGGGGGTTGTGTTACTGAAATTTTGATGAGGGAACTGACAACAGCTGCTGGTGCTTGGGGCTGTCAGGGGAAAACCAGGTGGAGTTCCCCTTCAGGAAGGGTGAAAGCAGTGTTGTGTTCCGTGTTGGCTTTGGGAGGTCTGGGGTTTTCCACGTTTTTGTAGAACTTGTCATGCCACAGCAGATCATGCCTGGCAGATGCTCACTGTGAAAATAAGAGAGGGGTGGTGTAAATGAGGCTTGGCTTCCAGAAATAGAGGATGTTAGCTGGGTAACACAAAACTGCTGCCTTGTGAAGTTGGGCTTAATGTCATTGGCTTATCTGTGCTGGATAATGAAGCTCGTTAGCAGACCCTGCTTCTGTAGCATGGTTACTGCCCTGTTAGACAGATGCAGGGTGGTGTGTGCAGAACTGAAAATTGTTATTGGGTGCTTTGAATTATAGCAGAACTGAAGACAGATATTGGAACAGAAATGAGTTCTTTTGGGGACAATGGTAAAATAGATCCATTTGTTCAGTGATATGCAAATAGAGTTGGAAGTCAGATGGCAACAAGAGGAAAACTTGAATAGAATAGTTAACCAAAGAGGCTGTATGATCTTTTATTATACGATTTTAACATCAAATTAAGAAAACTTGCTCGAGTGTTAAAGAGTAGGTGTGACTGCATGATCTTTTGATGTATCTTTCAGTGTGATGGGGTAAACACTTCAAAATATATACACAGGAGAGACATCCCAATATTTGGGGGATTTCCTTTCTGTAGTGCTTACCAGCTTAAGGGAAACAACTTGTTTTCTTATTCTGCTTCAGGAAAACTTAATTGATCAAGAATGGTAAAAACTTGGAAGAGGGAAAATGAAATGTGTCTTTCTTGTCTTCCTTTGCCAGGGCCAGTGGTTCATTCCAGATTAAATGTAGCCTCTGAGTTCCAGCAAAACAGAACTTTATATACTCTTGGGTCCTTAAGAGAAGAAAAGATTCTTTTGACTTCTGTGGGGACTTAAATTTTTATTTATCTTATACCTTTAGAACCTCAAGAGATGGTCCTAACTACTGTGTTTTAAAGTTTTGAAGCTTTTTAATTTTATGAATAAAATGAAAATTCCTTTAGCTATCAAACATTTTTTTACAGAATTGGGTGGGAGGCTATTGTATTTCAACACAGAGCTTAATCTACATACTTGGTTAGGAAATGATGAAGAGTAGCTATTATGATGTATATCCAGGTGATATATGGAAATACTTGAAATATAATTTTTTGAACTATGGTTTGTCGTTATTTGGTTTTGGACCAAAAAAACTTAGGGAAGCTTGACTGAACTGCTGAGTCCAGCTGGGCAAGGAGGTACTTGAGAGTATTCTTGAAATAAAACAATGTGTAAACAAGCCCTACCAGGTTTTCTAGAAGGCAACTTTTTTTGCCCCAGAATGAGTCATTCTAATGTAAATTCAGTATGAGGTAGTGCAATAAAATATATGGCCAGGAAAGCTTGTTAAAAATGCTGGGTGATGGAAGGAGCCATTGGCACTGTGAGAAACTCCTATCAGTGCACTCCAGTCGATGCCCACTAGGAGTCCCTGAGCACCAGCAAAGGCCCATTGTAAAGTTTGTTTGAGGAAAGGGCAGTGCACCTCCTCACTATCTTCTCTCTCTCTGCTAATATTTTTCCACTGATGCAGAACAAGTTTTTTACCCAGGCTGCCCCCTCTTAGAATGCAGCTGTTTGAAAGAAAATGTTTCTAGATGGAAATGAGAAGCAGCATACTAATGTTAGATCAACTCTCCTAATTGCTTTGGCCTCTAGGAAGTATTGAAATAATTTCTATACATTTTATTAAAAATTACAGTGATAATCCAGTGTTGCTTGTTGCAATTTTATAAATTATACAAGGCAGTCTGTGTTATGGCTGGTGAAGTGATTGGTGCTGAAGTTCCTTGTTCTGTGAGCCTATGAGTCTTCTCTTCCAAAAAAAAAGTGTTTTTAAATAAGTCTTTTTGGTAGAAGCTTGTGTCTAGCCATATGATTAGGTCTGTGCATTTACAGAGAGTCTGTCAGCAGTTCCACTGATGCAGAGGCTGAGGCTCTCTTCACCTGAATTCTCTAGGCAGCAGTGAGGGCAAACTTCTGGGAGGAAAAAAAGTGATTTTATATTCCCCCTTTTAAAGATTATACTTAGTGGAAGGTGGTTCTGCACAAGTAATTTCCAGAGGAGCAGGTCTTGGCTTTTAAAGGACAGAGCCTTTGTGCCTGGAAGAGAATTCTGGGCTCGAGTCTGTGGGCGCAGTCCTGCGTGTCCTGCTGGGGCTGAGCCTCTCAGCATTCACAGCTTTGGCAGCACAGATCGTGTTCTCAGCTCAGGGGAGACCTTCACAGCACTGGAAGATGTTTGAAGCGTGAGCCAGACTGTAGGAACTTGGCTGGCTGTTCAGAAAAGCGAGATTCCAGCACCTGAGCAAGTCAGCTTTTCCTTGGGAGCAGTGGCGTTGCTGGCTGCCAAGTCCCAGCACCACAGGTCTGGCTCAGCTCTGTGCCTGAGCAGACTTGGGGGTCAGCAGCTCAGGGGTTGCCAAGGCACAGCACACAGAGGAGATTCCTGCCCCTCCTCATCCCTTCTTGGCTCTGTGGGGGCAGGATCTGCTCATTCCCATCCTGCTCACTGCAGCCACAGAGAGCCATCACTTAGATGGGATGAACTAAAAGCAGTCACGCTGTTGAGCAACAGTAGCTCAAATCCTGCATGGGGTGAACTAGAGCAGAGTGAGTTGTAAGCAGATTCACCATTGCGTGAATGTGCTTTGGCATAATTCAGTTATTTTGATCTGTCTGCTTCTAATTTATTGTCTTATTGCTTTCTTACAGGCAGGCAGAAGTCCTGAAGGCTGACATGACAGGTAATTGCCTTTATTATACAGTTGATATAGCTTATTAATAATATTTGATTCCTGGTTTTGTTTTCCTTTTGTGCTCCTTTTGCTTATCCTTCCTAAGAATTTTCTGGAAGTGTGTGACCTTATGTTAAAGGCTTGTCTTCTGTATATAAATAAATAATATTTTAACGACCGTGTGCCTTTTGTCTGTACCTAATGCATGTTTTTGAAGTTGACTTTGGACGTTCTAAACCTTTGGAGATGAAGGTCATGTCTCTACTTCTCTCTGAGACTCCTGCCCAGACTAGCACAGGAACTGCTGTACTTGTAATTAGCCAGGATTTGGGTGGTTTTAAGGAACCTGGGTGGGGAAATGCAGATCTGAGCACTATCACGTGTTGTGAAAGTACAGCCCTACATGCAGTGAAATGCTATGAGTTGTGATGTAAGCTATATATATTAATGGGAAATGGAAATGGTTTATATTAATGGATCAGCCCTGCAGTAAAAGTAGCTTCCCTCATGAACTTTTGCTCAGCTGTGCTTGCACCTTGGTGAAGTGAAAATAGCAGGCTGGTGTAGTCCCCATAGGACTATTAAAACCACCTGGATCCACCTAACCCAACAGGTCCACCATCAGCATCAGGATGGTTTCCCTGGGCTGAGGCCCGTCCCTTGTGCTCCTGCAGCCCCAGCCCAGGTGGTTGTAGAAGCCATGGGAAATTGGGCTCTGTAACTCAATAGCAGGGAGCAGTGTTTGCACTCACTCTCTGGGGTGGAGGGCAGATGACTACTGAAGAGTTGAAAATGGCAAGCATGCAGCAGTACTTGCCCACAGTGTTCTTAAAATACCAACAGCATGTGTCCATGCACTGTCCTGTTTAGCATCCCTCCGTGGATTTACTGTCTGCTAATTATTTTTAGGCTCCACTGGAAATTTTTAGAATTCATCCAGTGGCAAGAAATTCTGCTGTTTAATAACTTACGGAGAACCACGTCCTCCTACCTGTTTTGTTTTTTGGCTTGCTGGCTGCTAACTTTGTTCACATCTAGTTCTGGTGTTGTAGGGGACTCATCAGTTAATCAGTGAGCACTCAACCCCTCTGTAGTGCTTGTATTTCACTATTCTGAGGAAATTGATAAAAGGAGGTGTTTGGTGGTGTGTATCTTACACTGAGCTCTATTCTTTCATTTGGGAAATAAGTGAAAAATCCATATTAACTCCATAAATTTGTGTTTTTTTTTTTTTTTTTCTTTCTTGTTCCTCAGATTCAAAGCTGGGTCCAGCAGAAGTCTGGACATCCAGACAGGCTCTACAGGACTTATATCAAAAAATGCTAGTGACTGATTTGGAATACGCTTTAGATAAAAAAGTGGAGCAGGACCTGTAAGTACTTCATTGAATTTGTGTCTATGTATATAATTTGGGCTGGGGAGCAGGAAACCTTGATACTTCCAGAAAAGCAATTGTATCCTGTGGAATGGTTGTCTTACTTCCTTTAAAATGAGAGCTCTGCTGTGGGTGAAACATGAGAATGCACTGCAGAGCTGATAAAGAGTGTTCAGTAGGTTAGTGTTTTACCTCTGGCAATTCAGAAGCAGCCATGTCATGCAGGACTGGGTTTTGGAGAGCCAGATGGAGGAGGAGAAGCTAAGGTGCACCAGTCTGCTCTGCTGTCAGGGAGAGGCTGGAGTCTGCATTTTCCTGAAAGGAGGAAATTTGCCTGATGTAATCACCTGGAGCTTTGAGCAAGGTCTAATAGGAGCTGAGTAGCTGCTGAAGAGCCACATTTTAAGCCCTGTGAGGTGGAGCTGGGCAGAGGGAGGAATAATCAGAGGAGAACTTAATGGGTTGCTCATGGTACCTTACAAATCAGGGGAAGATCCAGTTGTGTTTTCCCCATGCCCTTAATCTATTCCCTGTTATTTAAGGTGGGGACATGGGTTGTAATAAGTTTAGTTAACAGAAGGATGTGGTTCTTTCAGCATTGAGGGAAGCCAGATGAGTAGGCAGGCTGGCTGAGTTCTCCTCTCCATGCTTCCAGTTACTGAATGATTTTTAACCCTCATTTCTGTACCCCACATCTTGTTTTAGGGAGGGACTTCTATGCTGCCTAAAATAGAACAATTACAAGCAAATGTTAATGATGTTAGCATTAGCCATATACATATATATACACATACATGTTAGCTACATATATATCAGGATCTGTTTCCCTAGATATGAGAGGTGAGGAAAGGTGGTTATTCCATATTTAACATTTGTTCTCATCTGAATGTTGCCTGAATTTGAATATTCTGCATGTCTGATGCTATGTAATTAAACAGTTATTTCCTGTTGCTTATGCCATCTGCATAAGACACTTCCAAAGTAAAATGATAAATGCTTGTTTTATTTTCAGTTGGAATCATGCCTTTAAAAATCAGATCACAACACTCCAGGGTCAGGCGAAAAACAGAGCAAATCCGAATCGGAGCGAAGTTCAGGCGAACCTTTCTCTGTTTTTAGAGGCAGCTAGTGGCTTCTACACACAGGTGAGTTGCACAAAGTGGAGGATGGGTGGAAGATCAGTTTTAGGTGGGTACAATCTGTCCTTTGCCCTTATCTTAGGAAACTGGTGCTGTATTGGATTGAGCAGTGCACCTTGCTAACAGTTGTGCTCTCAGCAGGAGACGTCTGCACAGCTGGTGATGGGCTTTTGTTTCATCAGTCTTGAGCTGAAACTTCTGTGCATCTGGTGGTTGTTCTGGTGCAATTTAGGTTCCTTTCTAATAGAATCTGCTTTAAAGCCTAAACCCCACTGTTTTGGGTAAGGTCAAAGGTCCATTTCTTGCTGTCCTCTGCTGTGCCTGCTCAGAGCAGTCATAAAGAAGCAGGAAAGGGTAGAATGATACTTCTTTGCACTGTCTCTTGCCATCTCCCTGTGCATCACACAGGCCTTCTTGCCTGTGTGAATCCTCTAACTATTAGAAGGTCTTCCCTTCACTGGCTCTCCAGTCCCTCTTAAAGCCTGTCCCTCTGTCTCTGCAGTGACCTGTGGTGCGGAATTTTGTCTTTTAATTGTAATGTCTTACAGAAATGATGACACAAAAAACGTCAAGCCCAGCAGATGAGTTAGTTGATGTACTCTTAGTACTTTTTTTCGGCCATTTCTCTAAAAATTCCCATTTGCCTTCTCATTCCAATGTATGTGTTTGTGGGCCATTGCCTTCATTCCCTTTCATTCACTCTGTAGTGAAGGATAAGCAAGGATAATCAGTTTGTTCTTGGATTAAGTTACTCAGGAACAGAGACATATGCAGACAACTCAGATGCACAGGATGTGTGTGATGGCCTAATGTTTTGTTCTTTGCCCCTTCCTTGTGACTCCTAACACTGATGATGAGCATTGAGGTGTAAGTCTCTATTTTCGACAACAATTAGAGCAGTTAGTTCACTTCTAGGAACTTTTCTTCCCCTAAAGCAAAACTGTATTGTTGAGTGCTCTTGGGCTAAGAATCTTTTGCAAGGTTTTCAGTTAATTGCCAGAGAGTGTGATTCTTATTTATATACATATTTCTTATTGACATATTTTTGCTTGCACTCTTTCCTATGTTAGGTTTCATTAGATTTCAGCTTTAAATTATGGAGAATAAGAGTTAGTGTATGATAATGGCCTTAGTAAAGATAACTTGCCTTTCTTTCCTTTTTCTCCCTCATTTGGTGTCTGCTTCAACAACATTGTGGTTGCTGAATCCTCTCTCAGTGTTCAGAGTAAACTTTGTCATGGCTAAATTACACTGTCTTCAGCTTACAGCACTCATAGTAGATCATTCATACTGTATCATTTCCTAGATGGATTCCAGACATCTGCAATGCCAACCCCAAGGTACCCTTGTGGCTACCCCTTTTTTCCCTTCAGCATAGTTTTTTTGTAAAGCTGCTTGTTGGAAGTAGCTAGTTTGACAGGCTGTCATGGTTGCAAAGGGCCTTCTACCATCTACACTGTTTGTCTCGAAAAAGCCTTGTTCCTTCCTGCAATGGATCAGGGAATTTTACTCTTTCTGAGTTTGACACTACAGGCTGGGTCATCTTTCTCTGTTTGCTGTGATGTTAATCACATTTTCAGTCTAAAGCCTTGTCTCAGCCAAGGTACCTGTTCTCCAGCTGTGAGGCCTCTGCAAGTGGCATCTTTGAACAACAGCATGAATTTTCTTAATTTGGCGTCTTTGAAGATGTCATGTTGCTCTCTTTCATCCAGCTTTCTGTGAGATCTCTCTTGTTTGGGGATTTTTTTGTTTACTGTATAAAGACAAACCCAAAGGGGTGTGAGGTGTAACAAAAACCTATTTCTGCAGCAAGCAAAAGCATCGTGTCGCATCTTGCTGACAGAGTATGTGTCTCTGTCAGCCATGGGCTTTCTCTGTGCCTTTATCTGGAAGTGCAACCCTCCTGCAGGTCTGTTTTATTTGGAGACTGGGCATGTTCCCAGCTGGGAGAAAGTCTGTCACTTCTTACCTGCATTTTTTACCCTAGAACTCAGTCCAAAAAACACTCTTCACTCTCTGATTGTCATTACTTTTCAGAGTATTTGCTGGAGTCCCTTAGGAAAAACTTGAAAAGCACTAATTAGAATGGCAGAGTTGAGGCTTTCTTTCAATTTCTTTTGAAATATTTGATCTAGTAGCTGATGCCTTGTTCCTTGATAGAGCCGCAGTGTTGGCTTAGCATGAATATTTACTGACACCTCAGCCACTGAACTGTTAGTATTGCTTTGTGTTGCTTACAAACTTGGTTGTGTTCCAGCTTCTTTCTAAAGTTTAAGTTCAGCTAGTGAAGTTTCTTATATTGGAACAAGATGCTTTGGAGAGTGAGGGGTGTTCCTTTCTATTATTTTCAGAAAACAGTGTCACTTCATCAAGTTATAAAACCCACTGTGTTCCTCTTGAGTGTCCTACTGAGAAAACAAAACAAAAAGACAAAGCAAAACTATAAAACCCATCTTAAGGCCTCCCATAGTCAATCTCCACTGATAAATCCTTGGTGATTTAAATATCATGAGGATTGAGTTGCTTACTGGTTTGGGATGCAGAGCTTTTTCTTACTTGGGCAGATGAACACAGTGGACACAATGGAACTCAATGAATTCCATATGGAGAATGTATTTTGAAGTCTCACTTTCAGTAACTTGAGCATGTTCACCTCAAATATGTTTGGCTCATCTGTGTGAGCACACCTCTAAGTGGTGCTCTGTTAGTTTTGTGACTTGTTTTGCTGCCTTTCCAATGCCCGTCTTGAGCTGCTACTGACCCAGCCCCATTTTTGCAGTTACTCCAGGAATTGTGCACAGTTTTTAATGTAGACCTGCCGTGCCGTGTGAAGTCTTCCCAGCTGGGGATCATTAGCAATAAACAGACGCACACCAGCGCCATCGTGAAGCCGCAGTCCAGCTCCTGCTCCTACATCTGCCAGCACTGCCTTGTCCACCTGGGAGATATTGGTGAGTTTCAGAAGGAAAGGGCTGGGACGTGGAGCTCTGTCTGTGTTCAGCTTCTGGAGAGGGATCTGCATGTACCAAGGCAACTGCTGGAGCAAGTGTGCTCCACTTGAGTAGCTAGTTGGTGATTGTGCCTGCTGTGATTGCTGCAGGGGGAAAGATCTGGAAAGGAACTCTGTTCAGACTTACCTACTGTGTGTTACACATTAACACACGGAGACACTTAATCACTGGCTTTCTAGTGATCTGCTAGAGTCTGTCTTCTAGCATTCTAATCATGTTCTAGCAGGTAGGCACAGGGAAGTGCTGAAACTGGTAACTATTACAAAAGGTTGCTGCAGCAGGCTAGCACACTTCTCCATTCCAGAACACTAACGTCTTATGTACAAGGGCACTAGTTAGAAATCCAGTCTTTCATAAATGGAGCTTCTTTTTTACATTAAGTTCAACAAGTTTATTTCTTTATTGATTTGAGTAAAACTTTGTGTTGTGGAAAGTTCTCTTTTCACAGGAATCTGCAGTTGCTTTTCAAACAACCTAAAAATAGATCTAGTTGGTGATCATGCAAAGAGGGATGAAAAATATTTTTAGCTCTCTGTATGTGGTATTCTTGGCACTGTTGTCCGTAAGACAGTCTTAGGTCTGAGGCAAAACAGCCACCTCAGAATTGAATGTGTCAAATCTTGGTGCTGTTTGGTGCAATTGCACATTCTTCTGATGCTTATTTCTGAAATACTAGTGAAATGCTCTGCAGGTAAGTTGCATTTTATGACAGTAACTGCAGGGTAATGGAATTTTTTGCCTCAACTTGGGTTTTTTTGCTTTCTTAGCTCGCTATAGGAATCAGACCAGCCAGGCAGAGTCTTACTATAGACATGCAGCTCAGCTTGTCCCTTCTAATGGTGAGTCTGGGATACCTTTTCAATTTGTAATTCCAAAGGAAGATTTAGGGTATTGTTTTCTTCTGTGGCAGTTGAAAACCTGGGCTTTTATATCAATATCGCTCTCCAAATTCTCCGCACAACCATACAACAAAGCCTCACAGTTAGTAAATCATTTAGATAATGGTTATTTGTATGATCTGTGTTGCTTCCTTTTTCTGCAGATTTAGAAACAAGAAAGATAATACACAGCCTTACTCCAAGGCTTCACTACTGCTATACTCTATTACATTCATACATTATAAAGTACAACTAGTGAAAACTTGCTTTACACTGGCATTTTTTTTCTTTTACTGTTTATTCCCATGCCAATTTATAAAGTTTTTGAGGGAGTTAATGAGTTCTTTAGTTCAGGGATCTAGCTTTTTAGCTATTGTCTTCCAGTGGACCAAAATGTAGGGATGGTGATAAAAGGATAAGTCACTTTTGAGCTGGGCTGCTGAAACCAGTAATTCAGTTTTTTAACCAGTTGCATTCTAACTGAACAAAACAAAAACTCAACCCCCTGAAACAAACAAGCAAACAAAATCAGAGACCCCCCCCCATACCAAATCCTTCTCCATCCAATGTAAAAAAAAAAAGGCAACAAAACAGACAAACAAAAACCCACAACCAAACAAAACCAAAAAAAGACCAAAACCCAAAACAAAAAAACGAACAAACAAAAAACAAACTAACAAAAAAAACCAACCACAAGCAAACAAAACAAAAAACCACAAAAAACTCCCAAACAGCTGATGCACCACAAATTTAGAAACTTTTTTGCTGAAGTGGTACAGATCTGAGGCTGGGGTGGGAGGGTCAGCAGATGGATCTGAGCCTTGTCTGTTGAAGAACTGAGGACTTTATGCTCCCTTTCCAAGTGACCACACATACTCTGAAATCTAGCATGTTTCCCCCCAGGACAGCTTGTTGAACAACTTGTCTTTTTCTCCCTTAGGTCAGCCTTATAATCAGTTGGCTATCCTAGCTTCCTCCAAAGGAGACCACTTGACCACGATTTTCTACTACTGCAGAAGCATTGCTGTGAAGTTTCCTTTCCCAGCTGCCTCCACTAACCTACAAAAAGCACTTTCTAAAGCACTGGAAAGGTGAGACTAAGAGTAAATTATT
Source organism: Leptocoma aspasia (assembly GCA_013399835.1). Lineage (NCBI taxonomy): Eukaryota > Metazoa > Chordata > Aves > Passeriformes > Nectariniidae > Leptocoma > Leptocoma aspasia. The sequence goes on along the minus strand of VXAX01004319.1, from coordinate 182,801 downwards.
GCCTTTCAGATAAGTTGGAAGATATTTCTTCTAAGCGTACCTGCCTTGCTAGAAGTTATTCATATTTGGCAGTAGAAACAGAAATCCCTCAACCCTTGTCCAGTCAGAGCATCCTTACAGGTGTGTGGAACAAAGAACAGTTTGTGATGCTCCTGACTGTGATTAGTGAATGCAGGAAATAAGCATGTTGTGCCAACACAAAAGGTAGCTTTGCAGGGCATTCCTTCCTCAAATTGGGGTAATTCTGTAGTGTTATGTGCAGCTGTGTGTAATTCCAGAGACTGAATCAGGTATTTCTACTCTAAATGCAGTCGTGATGAGGTGAAGACTCGATGGAGCGTGTCTGACTTCATCAAGGCATTTATTAAATTTCATGGCCATGTGTACCTGAGTAAGAGCTTGGAGAAGCTGAGTCCTCTTCGAGAAAAGCTGGAAGAACAGTTCAAGGTTAGTTCTAACAACATATTAATTAGTATATTGAGGAGAATATTTTTAGCAGCTGAGTTCTGAAATTACAGTCCAGTAATCATTCTTTCTCATGATAAAATACAGGAAGTAGCCAGTTAGGGAAGGTTTGCATTGCAGCTAACATTGGATAGTTCTGGTAACTTCTGCCAAGATTAGGGATTTTTCCCATTTGACACATGGTCCATTTTTGGTGGAGATACAGAAGAAATCAGTGACCACTGTTGATTCTCTGCTCTTTAACCTGGATGATTGTTGGATACCTGTGAAAAGGGCTTGATTAATCTGTGAAGTCTTGGCTTGGTGGGCTAAGGAATTTTGAGGGCTTCATTTTTTGGATGGCTTTCATTTACTCCCAGTGGTTATTAAGGCTGCTTTTAATCTGCCTTGGAAAACTTGCCTCTCCTGTTAACAGTTTGCCCTTGAAAAGTGTCCCATAACAGCCTTACTTTGTGCAGACTAGAGCTATGCAGAACTTGTTTTCCATGGAAAATCCAGGAAGTCCCATTGATTGCATACCCAGCTCATTATGTTGGACAGTACACCTGATTCCCTGATTGTTGTCTGAAGATACGTTGGCTAAGATTTAGGACAGCTCCTTTTTTCCCTACAAAAAGCCTTGAAGTGTCTTTTCCTGTCTTGAGAAAGGCGTCTTTTCTAGCACAGTTACTGAAAGACATTTGTAAATAGCTCTCTCTCTTTTAGTCTGCAGAAGCATTCCGTGACCCATGAAGTCAGGTGTGGAATTAGTCTTTAATGCATAACCATGCAGTAGTTAAATTTTCCTGGGGTGTTTTTTTAAAATGTCACCTTCTCCATGCTGGTTCTTTGAAAGGCAGACAAACCCAGTGGATCTACAGGCCTTTGCAGTGCTGTCAGTGCACATTTGAAGTTGCACTTGCTCTTGAAGAGAACCATATGCAAAGGGGATGTTGGTTTGTTGTGTGTCTGAGCTGGTGTACAAGCAAAAACTTTGTGCTTAACAGTGGGGTCCTCCTGGGAAGCCCAGTGCTGTGCTGGGAGGGATGACCTGAAAATAAAATCCAGAGTAAACGTTGCATAAGGGCAGAAACATTAGTCAGGCAGTGAAGGAGCAACTACCAATCCTTTCAAGCATGTGTTTTGCCATCTAAAAATACATACACCCTGTGTCTTTGTTGCAGAGGTTGTTGTTCCAGAAGGCCTTCAACTCTCAGCAGTTAGTCCATATTACTGTGATCAACCTGTTCCAACTACACCACCTGCGAGACTTCAGCAACGAAACAGAGCAGCACAGCTACAGCCAGGATGAGCAGCTCTGCTGGACACAGCTCCTGGCTCTCTTCAGTAAGTGTGGGAGCTAATTGATTTTTGTAGTTCTCTTGATTTTAATGTGGAATCCATTAGTAATTTCCTGTCAGGATCTAGCTTAATGGCTCTGTGAGGTAAGTGCTGAGAATAGACATTAGGGAGAATGTTGTGAGGGATGATGGTCACACAGGATCATTTCTGTCAGCAGTGCTGACTAACACTGGATTTCCCTGTCCGGACTTACTCTGTTTGAAGCTTTACAGAACTCTGCATCATTTTCCTGGTTCTGAAAGAACATTTTAACTTGGGTGCAAAACTGGATCCAGCTTGGCGGTGAGTAGTACCCCTCTTGAGGGGCTGCTCCCCAGTTGGCTGCATACAGTTGGAGTTGCTTTGAATGGAACTGGTTCTGATTCAATAGGACTGAAGTTGAAGCTGAGTCAACCAGGACCTCAGCTACTTCTTTGCCTTTGGTAATATCAACCAGGAGATAAGTGAGAGTGCAGAGCGTTTTAGACTCTAGCCACATAATGCCAATTTGCTTAACCTGATTGAGCCTCTTGTCAGCTTGGCCTTGTTTGTCAACACCTAAATTTCTGAATAGCTGGATTTCTCCAAATTCCAGCCTGGAGTTGATTCTGAAGGCACCATGGTCACAATGGTGTGGTTACTCTTTCTCAGTTTCTGTGCCCTAAGGGGTCTGGGCTGGGTGCCTGCCTGCAGAGCTCCAGTGCATTTGTGTGCCTGCTGGTTGAAGTGACTAAAGTGCAGGTAGGTAGTTGAGTTGATAATTTCTAATAAATAGGTGAGTGACTATTTTTGCACTGGGCTTGTCTCAGCTGATTTTTTTTAACTTACCAAAATGACTTGCCATGACAGTTGAAGAGATATAAACATCAAGATTCTGCTGCATAGTAGAAAACTATTTAAAAGCCCTGTGTTGTGATTGATTGGTGGATTATTTAAGATGAGGTAGCTGGGCTGCCTTGTTCTAAAGAACTAGCTCTTAGAATAGGGATTTATGGGGTGGATATGTTTGATTAGGCTACTTGGTCAACTTTGAAGTGTCATTCCCACATCATGGAGTTTATTTATTTTGCTTTCTCCTCTTGCTCTGTTTCTAGTGTCATTTCTTGGAGTTCTGTGCAAGTGTCCTTTACAAAATGACTACCAGGAGGATTCTGGGGCTGCATATCCTCTTCCAGCTGTGAAGGTTTCGATGGACTGGCTGAAACTTAGGCCCAGTGTTTTCCAGGAGGCAGTGGTTGATGAAAGACGGTAGTGAGTGTTAATCTTTCTCTTGTTACATTTTGTTGCATGAGGGTCCTAATTACCGTTGATCCACGAATTAGTCATGGGAAAAGTGATCATACAGCTCATCATTACAGATACCAAAATGATAGAAAATGTATGTGCTAAAAAGTTCATAAAGCAGAACATGAGACCTGTTGGTTACATGAGCAAAGTGACTCTTATAATTGTCTTTAGGTTTGCTGTAAGTTTTTTTACAATCAGGACATTATTTTATAATGTCCAGTTTGAGCATAACTACTGAGTGTTCCTGTAGTCTTATCTAGTATAATGATTTCTCACATTACTGGGGGAAGTGGCAGGAGAATACTTGCCTCAATTTTGTGCACTAAACCATCACTTGGGCAGTGCTGGAAAGTAGTCACCTAGGAATTAAATTCAACTTAGTAAAGGGGTTCTTTAATTGTCAATGCAGGCATAACTGTTCTGGACTGTAGCTGTGATTTTTCACTTTTGCCACTAATCTCATAAAATAAGGCTTAAATTGCTCAAAACTCACAACTTTTAAAATAGTCTGTTAACTTTCAAGAATTACTGTGATTCAGTGAAGTGTTTCTGTAAGGTGATTCTTAGGATCAGAGTGACTGTTACTGATGCAACTGGATGAGTACTGTTCCTAAGATGGGCACTCCAAGGAAAGCAGTGTGATGCATGGAGAACAGGGGTGCCTATAACTTTGGTTTGTTAAATAAGAAAAAATGCCATGGAGTTTGGGGAGCTTAAACCACAGAATTCCCAAAGGCAAGATTAAGGAAAAGAGTTCAGATATGGTTTTGAGATGGTGATAACTATTACCATTTGCACACTCTGAAGGAAGACTTCTGCCTGTATTTTAATAGGCAAGATACCTACTTGATACCAAATAGTCCCTGCAGAGGGGCTATGCAGGTAGTAATTCATGGAGTAAATGGCTTTAAGCTGAAACTGGGTACATTTAGATTGGTTAGAAATCTGCTACTGTGAGGGTAGTGAGGCCCTGGCCCAGCTTGCCCAGAGAAGCTGTGGCTGCCCCATCCCTAGAAGTGTCCAAAGGCAGGTTGGACGGGGCTTGGAGCAACCTTGGGGTAGTGGAAAGGTCCCTTCCAGCCCAAACCATTCTGGGATTCTCTGAAGGAACCCATTTTCTGGATAACATTATTATTGACTTTACTTGCCTCATTGAAGACCTCTGGGATGTTTTTTCCTTCTTTTGTTCCTTGTCAGTCCTGAGAAGGAGCTGTTGCTCAGTGTAGTGTAGAGAATAACCGTGAAGATCATGCTGTCTGTGCCCACAGCAGTGTAGGCAAGCAGCTGAGGATGTACAGTGCTGTTGGGGGCATGGTGCATTCTCCAGGCCAGTGCTGGATGATGGCTGAAAGCCTTGCTGGGGAGGACACATTGATTTCTCCTACACTGAGCACAGTGGGCATCCTGAAATAGTTTTCTGTTGTTTCCGTGGTGCCCGTTAGTAAAGCAGAAGGATTTTTGGACTTGGGGGTGGGAGCTTCTAGCAAACAGGAGCAAGCAGCCTGGTGGAAGCAGTTAAATGTTAACCACCTATGCAGTGATCAGTGTGATTTTAAAATTGTTTGCTCCAGGGCCTCTGAGAAGAATTTCCAGTCACTGCTTGTTACTGGTATTGTGAGGGCAAGGTGCAGGGGACAGCAAGTTCACCTCTAGTTTAATGATCTTTCTTGGTGCAACCCTTACTTAGAGTCTCTTCCCTTGGTGGTAAATGCTTCAGCACTACAGTACAGTGTTCTTGTTCATGGAGCAGAAGTACTTCTGCACAGCTGTGCCTTGATAAATTCTTTTGCTGCCTAAACTGGTTCATTGACTGTGCCTTGAGAGCCATCAGCTTTGGACTGCAAAGCATGAATTGTAGGCAGGTGCTCACAGCACTTGCTCACGCTCTAGGTTTATCTGGTTAAATTATCAACAGGCTCTCTGACCTGCTGGATAATGAACACTGTGCTGTGGGAGCCTGGCTTCCTTGGGAACTTTAGGTTGGCTTTTTAGTAATAGTAACTCTTTCAAGAAAGTGTTTTTTTCACTGATACTTTGTGAGAAACTTTTCTTGGGAATCAGAGGATTAATGTAAACTGTGATGGTAACAGCATTCAGTGTTTTGGTTTTTTTTTTGGTAAAGCAAACACATCCCATGTTATGCAGTTTTCACTCAGGGTTTGCCTGTTTTCTAATTTTTAGCATATGGCCCTGGCTGATCTCTCTTCTAAACAGTTTCCAGCCTCATGAAGAAGATCTATCCAGTAATAATGGTAAGGACACTTGTAGTCTGTGCTGTAAAGAACTGAGAAAAACAATGTTTTTCTTGCTGATGTGGGGAATTGCAGTTAAAGAGCAAATAAGGAAGCAAGTTGTCTTCTTGTATGTTCATGTGAATACTTTGCAAATGCATTTTCTTGTTCTGAGCAGAGTGCTCTGCTTTATATTACTGAATTCCTCAGGTTGCGGGGTGGACCAGTTAATAGAAGGCTTCAGTATGTATAGAGACCATGCTGAGGTATCTGCTGTGATACTGTGCTCAATGCTTTCATGCTTTCCTTATGCTGTTTACTGTCTATTTGTCAGCAACGCCTCTTCCAGAAGAATTTGAGTTGCAAGGATTCCTGGCTCTGAGACCCTCGTTCAGGTGGGTGACAGCTGAAGGATCCTGCACCCTTGCTGATGTCACGACTTCTACAGATATTGTCCTGTTCCCTACAATATCTTATTTATGTATGCTTACTGCTGTAGAGATTGATGTTGGTCTCTTCAAAACAACTGCAATGGATGGTGTAGCCCTAAGGAATTCTTGGGGTTATAATAGTGCTCATGACTCCACTGAACCTCTTTAATGTAGATGCATCTTAGCAGATGAAGATTACATATGTAAATGAGACATCTCTTAACAGCCATGTTTTGAGTAATATCTGGTAAAAGTTCACAGCTTTTAATAGAGCAATGCCAACACCTTGTATTTCTAGAAAAATAGGATATTGCAGAGGGTAATTGTGTAATCAATATTCCCTTTTCTGCATCAATACTAGGAACTTGGATTTTTCCAAAGGCCACCAGGCAATTACAGGGGATAAAGAAGGGCAGCAGCGTCGGATACGGCAGCAGCGCCTGATCTTCACAGGCAAATGGATTGCTGATAACCAGCCAAGGTAACGGCAAGTACTTTGTGTTTCTCATGCTACTGGAAGCTGAGGTGACACAGGTGCCAGTGTGGAATGTTACTTTTCTCTCTGTTCAACGCAGCAGTTAGCTGTAATGTGAGCACAATATGCTGACAGTACTAATAATAGGTTTTGTGGGTCAGCATGATATTCCTTCACAGACTGATTATGATAAGTAATGTCGTTTATGTACTTGCTTTTTAATTCCTTCCTGTCTTTTTCAGGTTGATTCAATGTGAAAATGAGGTAGGAAAGCTCTTGTTTGTGACAGAAATCCCGGAGCTCTTACTGGAGGACCCTAGTGAAGCCAAAGAGAGTCTCACCTTGCAGGAGACATCCATGGCAGAGCCGCTGTGTGCTGATGGGAGCCCTGGACTCAAATCAGTGCTGTCCTCTGGCAGAAGCCTGAGCAACAGCTGCGATGCAGGAGAAAAACCCATGGTCACCTTCAAAGAGAATATCAAGCCCCGGGAGATGAACAGAGAACAAGGGCGCATCTACCCCCCAAAGGACATAGCAAGGGAGAGACGGGACTTTAGCAAAGGAATAGTAGCAAATAAGAATGATGGGAAGAAGGATAACAATAAAAGAAAGAATGAGACCAAGAAATGCGGCTTGGATAAGATGCAGGAAGCAGGAAAGCAGAATGTGGCAGTTCAGGTAAGCCTTTAGCTCAGAGAGATACTGTGCCTGAGACAGTGTCATGTTGTGTCAGGGCAGTCACTGCTTGTGTAGGGTATGGTAGAGCTGAGATCTTGCTCTGGGCCCTGCAGCTGCAGCTAATGCTCACTAATATAAAATATTTCTACTTCAAAGACCAGGTGATGATCATCTTAGCATCTCTTTGCTTTTCCTTGATGCTATCTCAAAAAAAGAGAGGGGGGAAAAGAGTGCAGTGGGAGGTGCTGTAACTGTCCTAAAAACCAGATTTCTACCCATTCCACCAGTTGTTTAGGCCACCAAGGCAGTCCGTGTGGCCAGGTTGTAGTCGTGCTCTGGCCATTCTGGGGTCTGTTGTGAAGGAACTGGGTGCTCTGCATTTTCACTTCAGTTGACTGGTGCACATTCAACAAACTGACCATGTCACAAAAGCACCAAATTGTATATATGTGGAGTAAGATCCTTTGTAGTGTGGGTGCAATCAGGTGTATCTCTGTTGAAGTAAGGAAAGCCACTATGCTCTTAAATCATCAATCTGTGCTCAGGCACTTGCTCAAAATGGTTTTCACATCAGCTGCTCTTTCACCAGTGATATTTTTTAGGGACATGCTTTTTTATCTATTACTTTGAGCATTACATATGAAATATATCAAGTAAACAGTGAGTTTGCTGGTCTGCCTTCCCCTGAGTCATAGTAAATGAGGGCAGAGAGTGTCACTGCTGATCTGATCTGTACCTGGACAATTTGGCTGTATCTCAGTCATTCCCTGATGATGACTAGAACCATTCAATGATAGTGATGGAGATTTCTGTTATTTCCCTAGAGAAACTGTGTTAGTTCTTCACTGTTCTTGCAAGTGGAAATTACTCCTAGTGCACCTTATGTCCCTTGCCTCTGTGTAAGCCCGTTACTGCTGCCCAGAACAGGTCTGCAGAATGACTCTTCTTCTTTGTAGCTGCTCCAAAGGCCTGTGCAACTGAGGTCTTTTCCCCAGGCTAGACAAACCATCTCTTTCAGTTTTTCCAGCTTGTGTTGTTTAGGAGCCTTGGATTATTCTCCCTGTTTTCCTCCTGATGATTTGCTGTTAAACATCATGGTTATGAAATGGAATGTCTGAACTGGCAGCATTATTCAGTTGGTTTTGCAGGGGAGCCATACCTCGGGGTACAAAGGGTTTCTGTAAAAGGTACAGAAATCAGGGGGCAATTGTTTGTGAGTCGTGGAACGTGATTCTGGTATCTGAAAACCAACATAGGTCAGTTAGAATAGCAAGTGTCTTATTTATTTGTCAAATGCATCTGGAATGTCATTGCAGGTCTGAGCATAACTCCCAGTTTTGATCTTTGTGCAATTGTCTTGCAAAATAAGGACTTCATGTGGATAAAAGCCTACCAGATCTGAGGACTGTGTGTAGCTTTCTGGATAGGGACAATAGCTTATTTGTCAGAAATTTGCTTGATTTAGTCTTAAGATGTACCCAGCTGTAGCAGAATCTGCTCTGATATTGTTTGTGATTGTTTGTCTCTTCTTGAATAGAAATTAGTTTTGGCTTTTTAACTCCATCAGCTGTATTTAGGGCAACAAGTCCAGTGAAATGCCTTTTGTTTCATATAATTTTGTGGACTTGCTTATCCAGACCTGCTCCAGAATAGAGGGAGGGCTTGCTTCCCCCCCACAGTGAGAAGCCAGTGTAGGTTTCATACCAGTCGGTGGACTGTTTGTGTTCTGCTTTGGCACTCCTGGCAATTTCACACTTTACTTCCTACATAGTTCATTGCCTTCAAAAGCTTAAATGCTGCAGCTCCTACTTGGCAAAAATGTGAAGAATGTGGTCCAGAAGTGATCAGTCCTGCTTTGCAGAGACATGGGAAGTCTGCATGCTCAGGCAGGGTGTGATCTGGGTTGAATCTCTGCTCTCTAGGGAAGATAATGTTAGGAGCCAAGGAAGTTCAGTGCAGACTGACTCAAAGTGTAGCATACACTTAAGAGGTCCCTGTGATAGAATGGTGCCTCTCTCAAGCACTGTGTAGGAACACTTAGGGCTATTTTGGGGGTAAATATTTGGTAGCATTGACGCTTCTGAGGTGATACCAAATAGAAGCAAGGAAGGAACTGAAATTTATCTTGATTAATCAATTTTAGTGATTTAGGTTTTTATCAAGTTAACTGTAAATCATGCAGGGGGCCCTTTGGAAGCCATCCTCTGGAAATGTGTTATAGCACACTTGAGTTTTTGATGGATAGAGTTTGAGTTTTAAAATGCCATGGCAGGAAGAGTGTCTTTGAATTCTCTAGCATTTCTGTAAAAGAATGCATAATGCTTAATATGGGTTATAAAAATATTTGGCTTATTTTGGAGGGAAAAGGGACAGCACAATGTAAGTTAAATATGCTGAATGTGGTGGAGAGTGAAGAGATGCGGCATGAGCAAGGGCTTGCATCGTTCGTGGTGTTTAGCCAGAACCTTGAGGTGGAGTTCCCTCCAGACTTTTCTAGTGGGAAGTGAAAAATCCACCCAAACCTAGGACACCTCCCAATTTTACAAATGCAGAAAGAACCCTACACTCCCATAATTTCTAAATGGGGAAATTGAATTTGAAAAAGAACTTAAGAAAGGATATTAATGCATCTATCCCTTTACTACTGTAATTTGGCAGAAAGCAACTGTCCTGTAACTCCTTTCAACTCAGCAGCACTAAATGTCTAAATAAACCCCACACAGTTATAGTGTGGGGGTTATTGTTATTGTTTGGTTTGGATTTTTTTTTAATATGATCCCTGATACAACCCTTTCTTTCACTCACCTTTGAGGCTTGATGTCAGGTCTGCTCCTGGGCCCTTTCTGTATTGCCCGGGTTCCTTGCTTGCTGTCTTTTTCCTGCCTGCTCCATCTTGCATTCCAGGCAGTTCTGCCGAGCTGAACAGAAAGGGAAAGTAGTCTTCCCCTCTGTCTTCCTCCCCAGGAAGACCCAGACCGCGGGAGACTCAGAATAAGGTAAACATTACATTACATTCTTCTCTCTGCCTTTTACTGGTGCAGCTCTTTTAACAGAACACCCCGCAGTTACACAGTAAACTGAATGAGGTGAAGCACTTCTGCTGTTTGTCTTGTATGCTCTGGGTCAAAAGAATTCCATAGTGTGGAGGAGTGTGTGCATATACATCACCGTATGGATTAGGCTGAGAGAGCTCCCCAGGAAGAATGTGGCAGTGTTTGTTTTTTAAGGTGCTGCAGGTAAGTAGCATAACTTAGGTTGAAGCATAGCAGCATCTGCACTTTCTGTTTTTAAACACTGCAGGTGAGCAGCATGGTAAGTTCCTTGGATGGTGTGAGATACTATGTCTGCTTCTCACTCTTGTGCTAGAGAAGGAGCCTGTTGCATCTTCTGAGTAGATATCCTTGAGTGCTTTTGTGAGGTGAGAAGTGCCTGAGGACATGCAGGGTTATCTACCTGAGGTCGGTGAGGAGGGCTCTGTATTCCAAACTTCTCTCAGTTACTTAGGGAAAAGAAAATAATCACTCAGACAATCTGAGAGTTTGATTTTTGGCTTGATACATGATACGGTTAATGTGGAAATTTAGGAAAAGTGATTTAATTTCTTCATACTTTCTTTTGCATCAGGTGAAATCCCAGACGGAGATGAGGAAGACTCCGGTATCTGAAGCCAGGAAAACACCTGTAACTCAGACTCCAAGTCAGGCCAGCAGTTCCCAGTTCATCCCTATTCATCACCCAGGAGCCTTCCCTCCCCTTCCTAGCCGGCCAGGTAATGTGCATCATTCTTTTGAAGTCTCATTTATTGTTGACTGAAGAAAATCCAATAATAGTGGTTGGTATAGCCTCTGGGAAGGTAGGGGCTCTGTTAATGAACATGAGTTTTCCTGTTAAACATCTTATCAAGTAGTAAAAAGTGGCATAGCAGAACTGAAACAAGATAAATAAGATTCCTTATGCTTCGGAATCAAAGTTTCTCATGAAATCTGCCACCTGCCTTCTGGTTTAGTGGGTGTGAGATCAAGGAACTTCACGCTTGGCTCTTCCTGTAGTTAGTCTGAACATGACAAAGCTTTCTGTTAGCACTGCTTGTGAAGCATTCTTTGTGCTTCAGACTCCATTGCAAAAAATCAGTCACGCTGCTTGCTTTAAAACTCACTTTCTTTTGTAGTGGTGCTCATGTTTGAAGCTGTAATTTGTGTGGTCTTACTTGCTGCTGTTGCTGCATTGCATGTCCCGTTTTGCTGTGGAGTCTGCCTGTCATGTTTGCTCACAGAATAACTGGAAGCTGTATCTTCCCTGCACGTGTTACACAGAGCTCCTCAGTATAAGACAGATGGGCATCTTCCCCATCCCAAAGTCAGCATAAAATCTGACCTGTGAGACACAGAATTAAAGCTTGCCTTCCTAACCTGGCTTTTTAATGTGAACTACAGGGAAGGAGTTGATCTTACAGATATGAGGATTTGTCTGGTTACCGTCTGTCTCTGTCTAAATTGATCCAGAGACTGGTGATCCTCTGAGAGGAGGCAGTACACTTCCTGTATTGATTGCTACTGTTTGCTCCTGCAGAAGTTTAGTCCCTGAAAATATATTTGAAGGGGAGGAAACTTAGGGGGTAAAGCATCAAAAACCCAAGAGCAATGCAGGAAAAAGGGTAGTGAGGGGTCAAAAAAAGCAGGAAGACTGGGGGGGGCAGGGAACACAGGGATGTGGAAACATAGGATCCTCAGATATTGCCATGGCTGACTGCTATCAGTGCCTGGAATAGTGCAAGAGAGCTCCAAAACAAACTTGGAATTCTTGTGTGATCACAGCCAAGGATGTGCCACGGTGAGGAAGGACATTGTAGTGCATGTGTGCAGACTGGTGCCTCCTTTCCTAAATGAACAGCATAGGAAGAGAAACCCCCACTAAAAGTTTTCTGGAGAGAGTTGTATGCTCTGCCAGATTGTGATTAAAGGTGCATTATTTTATCTTTTACAGGATTTCCTCCTCCAACCTATGTTGTGCCCCCTCCTGTGGCTTTCTCCATGAGCACGGGGTACACCTTCCCGGGTGGTGTTTCTGTCCCAGGAACCTTCCTCCAGCCCACAGCTCACTCGCCTGCAGGAAACCAGGTGCAAGGTGGGAAACAGTCCCACATTCCTTACAGCCAGCAACGGCCCTCTGGACCAGGGCCAATGACCCAGGGACCTCAGCAAACACCACCTCCTTCCCAGCAACCCCTCTCATCTTTACCAGCTCAGGCAACAGCACAGTCCGCAAGCCAGTTACAGGTCCAAGCTCTGGCCCAGCAGCAGCAGTCCCCCACGAAAGCTGTGCAGGGCCTGGGGAAGAGCCCACCACACCACTCTGGATTCCAGCAGGTAAACTTGGCCTGTGCTGTATGCTGGGCTTTATTTAAAAATAAGTGGCAACGTTCAAGACTTGCCTTCCTGGATTACCTTTCAAAATTGTCAGTAAAGCATTTTTTGATTGTGAACATCTGGGCAAATTTGAAAATGAGCTGAAGTTTGGTGGGTGTGAACATATGATGCTGTAACTGAAAGGAAGGTATGTATGGGAATGGAATGTCTTTTCTGTCATCTATTTGCTGTGTGTTTCTGATATAGACAAGGTATGGAGGTGGTATGTCTGTCTCAGGCCTTACTAGTTTTCTTGTGTGAATGATAAGGACTGAGTGTGAACCTCCACCTGCACTCTCCTTTTGGCTAACTGGTTGCAGTGTCAGTTCCCTTGCAGCTCTTTAGTTCCTTTGCTCACCTTGTGCTGGAGAAAATCTCCCTTCTGGCAAATCTGGACCCAATGGTGAGACCCTGCTTGTGTTCTGGACAGCAAAATGCTGACTCAGTACCTTACTAAAGGTTTAGTTTGTAGGCTTTTGGGTTAAAAGGTACTGGATAGAGTAGGGATTATACTTGGCTATTGGTTTAAAGCTTGACTAGAGAGCATTAGATGCCTATGGAAATTGCTTTTGATGAATAACAGACATTCCACAAGCATTCTGATTTGCTATCACATGTGAGCCAGGCCGACAGCTTGGATGGAGTTAGGCATTCAGGTAACATGAATTGTTCTTCCCCGCTGGTGAAATCCTGTGTCTCTGCCTCAGTATCCACAGACAGACTCATCGAAGCAGCTCTGGAACCCCCCTCAAGTCCAAGGCTCCCTGGGGAAGATCATGTCTGTAAAGCAGCCCTATTACCTGCAGGCCCAGGACCCTCTCAAACTCTTTGAACAGTCATTACAGCCTCCTGTGATGCAACAGCAACCTCTGGAGAAAAAAATGAAGCCTTTCCCAATGGAGCCATATAACCAGAACCCCTCAGAAGTTAAGGTGCCAGAATATTATTGGGACTCTTCCTATGGCATGACGGACAACAGGGTGATGACCCAGCAGTCGAACATGGACCGCAGGGGGAAGCGGCAGGGAGTCTTCCGCTCCGAGCAGGATGCTGTCTCCAGGATGACATTTGAGGTAAGACCTGTGCTGCAAGTGGGGAGAACTAAGGCTCTGGTATTCCTGGCAACTCATTTCCCTGTTTCAGGAATGCCCTGTGGTCCCAAGTAGGTCAATGTAAACTTACTTAGAAGAGACCTGAGTGTCAGTACCTGGGGTTCCAGCACAAAGTAATGAATTTCCCATTTCAGTAGGCTGTGTGTAGGATCAGTCTCTTGAAGATGTAGTTTCAAGTAGATGTAAGTCTTGTTCAGTGTGGATGTGACATCATCTCTGTGCTGTGTCTGCCAGGTTGAGAAACATGGCAGCTGATGGTTTTGGGGAAGATTCTTGTCTGGCAGCTGATGAAAACCATAAAAGCCACCCAAATAATTGCAGTCGAATTATTACACTTTACTACACTGAACGCCTAACACTGCTATAGTGAATTGAATGGCTGAGGCTGCAATAGGTTGAGCACTCAAGGATGGTAGCAGTGGTCTTGTCTTGGATTTGTTTGTTTGTTTGTTCTTCCTGAAAATCCCACCACACCGAGAGGGCTAAATGGCTTCCTTAGCTCCCAGTTGCAGTAATGGAATACTTTACTTCTTCTCATGTGGTCATGCTTCATGTTGGTGTTTATAAACCCACCAATCTCTGTTATTTATTAACAGCCCTGGAGTTGCCTGTGAGTGCTTTTGGTGATGTTTATAAGGAGGCTTAAACAGAGGCCTTTTAAACCTTTAATTGGGTGTGCCTCTGTAAATGCACTCAGGACATGGAGAAGGTCAGCTGATATCACTTGGCTCATCCTTCTGAGAGAAAAGCCAGACAATGTACAGGAGTCTCCCCCTACCCTGATGTCAGGTTGTGGTTTTTAGATGGAGACAGGGTCAAAGTCTTGTCCTCATTCCTAAAAGGGAAACCTTGCCCAGGTGCCAGTACATTGTGCTACAGAGAGAATGTATGCCTGTGATGCTTGTGCTTTAAGCATCCCTGACAAAAGTAGAGATGTTCAGTCTGACCAGCACTGAGCAGATTTTACTGGCCCAGGGGGCTGGTCAGCTGTGTGTTGGCATAGCAGCCATCACCAGTGGAAGTAAGCCTCATGGGATTTAAACTCCACAAGCCGAGAAAAGAAGAAGATGCAAACATAATTCTACTTGAAACCTAAATTACTTACAGGTCAGCTGTAGAAGAATGATTATAAGATTTTGTTTGTTGTCCTTGCACATGGAAACACGTTCAGTATGTGGCATGGATGCAAGGGGAAGCACACACTCCGCTACTTGAAGCTCCCTGCTGTCACTTTGATGCGTGGTCCTCTCCCCGTGCGCATGTGGCTGGTGGTTGTTTCTGCTCAGAGTTCTCTCAGCGTGTGCCTCAGCACCATTCTCACCTCACCCTCTGCATGCTGCCTTCTGCCTTCCTTTTTCTGTTCTCTCTTCTGCTCTGGCTGTTCTTTCTGCCTTCTGTTGTCTCACTGTGCTCATTTCTGTCACTAGGACCCCAAGAGCTCCCCTCTGCTTCCTCCGGACCTGTTAAAGAGTCTGGCTGCCTTGGAGGAGGAGGAAGAGCTGATTTTCTCTAATCCTCCTGATCTTTACCCAGCTCTGCTGGGGCCTCTCGCCTCTCTTCCTGGACGAAGCCTCTTTGTATGTATTTGATGTAATACTGCTGCTTCTCACTCTTAACTGGCATCTCTTTCTTCTGTGAAATTATAAGAAATGTGAAATTCCTTTCTCTCCCCCATCCCTCCTGTCCACTTTCCTGCCTCACCTTTGAGCTAGTTTTCACAGAGGTGAAAACTACAGCTTTTGGACTGAATCCAGGCCTGCTAATTTGTTCAGAAATCAGAATAACTGTGGGGTTTTGTAAGTAGTCCACAGGAGAGGTGTCGATGCATCATGATACATCATTTAATGCACTTGCTCTTCTGCAGTTGTATGGGTTTAGTAATAACGGGCAGGGGGGCCACTGACAGGGCTGTGGGGAGTCATCAGAACAAGGGTGTGACAGGGCAAGGGGAAATGGCTTCAAACTGACAGAGAATAGGTTTAGTTAAGATACTAGGAAGAAATTCTTCCCTGTGAGGCTGGGGAGAAGCTGTGGCTGCTTCATTCCCAAGTGCCCAAGGCCAGGTTGGACGGGGCTTGGAGCAACCTGGGATAGTGGAAAGTGTCCCTGGGCAGTGGGGTGGAATGAGATGAGTTTTAAGGTCCCTTCCAACCTAAGCTGTTCTGCAATTCTGTGATATGATTCTGTGATTATAATATGCGTATAAAAGCTCCATAGAGGCAGGGGGATGCTGCCCTATTCAATGCAGAAGAGATTGAAAGAAGAGAAAAATGGCTTTGGAAGAAAATAGCAATTAACTGGATAAATACACAGTAACTCTTACAGAAATACAGTAATTTTTGACAGAAGGGTTTTTTTCCTACTTTATTTTTATCAAAACCTTCCTAAGTTCACTAGCTGGGGGATCTCAGAGCTGTTGAACTTTTAAATTGCATCTGAAAGTGCAGCATGCCTTTCTACTCTGGCTACAAGCATGTTCATTAAATCATTTTCAGATTAGTAGCTGTAACAAAGAATTATTTGTGACTACTCAAAATCTCTGATTAAGTCTCTTCCTCAGTTATTTTACTTGCCATCCCAAGGAGCCAGTCGCAAAACAGGCACTCATTTCTATCTCATTAGATAACTTTGCTATGAAACTAATAGCTGCTGCTTTAGCAGCTTCCTTTGAAGCTCCTACTGTTGTGTCTGCTGACAAATGGAAGGAAATCCTTTGCTGTGCAAGCCATGTGGATATGCAGAGTGGGAATTTTGTCTGTCTTTTAAAATGTGCTTTGAAAGTAATGAGCTGTCACTTTGAAAATCTAACAAGCTAGGGGCTGCTTGCCAAGAAAATGAGGCTGTTTGTCTTAAGTTTACAGGATGAAAGCAAAAATATTCCAGGTACTGTGACTGTGTTAAAGACAGATGCTAGTTCTGGTTTTTGTGGTTTGACTAATAAATTTAAAAACATCTGACATGCTGAGTTGGTGAGAGTGCAAGAGAAGGGTTTATTTGTAACAAGACTACAGCTTTTATTTTGGTTCACATGCATATTTATTTATGGTTTTACTAATTCTATGGCTTGGTGATCCAGATCCTAGATTTGGTGATGTTCATTGTCTACCAGCCAAGCCTGGTAATTTTTCTTTGGTTTCTGTCAGTGATAACTTAGCTATTTCTTCTCTGAATAGGCTTATTTCAGAGACACTGTTTTTCACTCCTTAATCATAGTAAGAACCAAACAGAAAGACAAGAAATATTATGCTGGAAATAACAACTGTGTAAGAGGAAGGTGCCATAGATGATGGAAAAACGGTCATGGTCTGTAATATCTTTACATGGAAGTAGAAAGTCCAGGGGAGTTTTGGAACCTTTCTTTTAAACATTTGGGTTGTTTTTTTTTTCCTTCCTCTCTACAAGTAGTTTATAATGGAAATGAGAGAGTGCTAAATGACGCTGGGACTACTAAACCTAATTTAAAAAGCACTTAGCTGTTCTCGCTGTCTAAGAATGTCTCTACAGCAGGGATGCTCTCAGAACTGAAAAAATATTCTGTCAATAGCCACATACAAGAGTCTGATCTTGTTTGAAGGAGTCCTCCTGTCACTGGGAGGGATTCTGTCTCACTTGTACAATGTTTTCCCACTTGTACAAGGTTTTACACAACCATAAGGTATTTTTGGCAGAACTCTCCCCTTTACACCTATCAGAGTATTAGACTTTGCATTTGAAAACCTGTTCTGGGTCTGAGACTCTCAGCTGTCATGTTTGTTGATTTGTAGATTATTAATTACAGGTAGTAGGAAAACTACTGGTTTTTTGCACTTGTTAGCTTGCCTCCCCTGTCCTCCAAGGTGCTGGAGCTAAAATGCAAGACAAGTTGTAAATGTGACCAAAACCACTTTGGCAGTTTCTGATTTCACACTTTGCCCCTGGTCCCTGCACTGAGCACTAACTGCGCTTTTCCCCTTTTTGGTTTCTGAAGAAGTCCCTGCTGGAAAAACCATCAGAATTGATGTCTCAGTCATCATCTTTCCTGTCCCTCAGTGGCTTTTCTCTAAATCAGGTGAGTGAGAACCAGAGTCCAACACCTTTTGCTCTTTCAGCTTGTAGTTAAGCCAGTGGAAGACCTGAAAGAAATCCACACCAATGTGTAATATCACTCTGTATCAACCTTAATCTTTGCCTTTATCAATTTTCTTCCCAAATTCATCTTAGCTATATCACTGCAGATGTACTCTTGAATCTTGCTGAGTTCAGGGGCCCTTTGCTCTCAGTGAAGTCATGAAATTGACTGAAAAGGTGCATCTCGGGGTGCTATGGTGTGTAGGTTTTTATTTCCAGAGCAATGAATTACCTGTTCATTTCCAAATAATTGAGCAGGTTCTTGATACAACTTTTCTGAATATTGGAAATCTGAAGATTTTGTGAAGACTTTGCAGTCCACCCAGGAGAAATCTGATTCAGAATGTGATGGACTTAAATGGTCAAAGAAGATGGGGCTGGGAAGTGAAAAAGGAATTAGGAAATATTTTAAACTATAATTGTTTCCTTTGTACAGTCTCAGTGTTTGAAATAAATCTAACACATAAGCTCTTATATTGTTTGGTTTTTTCCAGGAAAGATATCCGAACAACAGCATGTTCAATGAGGTATATGGAAAAAACATGAATACCAGCACAAAAACAGAAGTCACCCCTTCAGTTGCCCATCAGGAGACTTCACTCTATTCTCTCTTTGAAGGGACTCCCTGGTCTCCATCCCTTCCAGCCAGCTCAGGTAATCCTGGGATGGCATTTCTTGTGCCTAGTGATTTAAGAGGATTTGAGTTAATTCTAAACCAACTGCAGGTTATATGTAACTGGAAATTAAAAAAAACCCCAAACTTGCTTGACAAGGTCTCTGAAGGTTTCTGTTTTACTTTATATATCTTCAGAAATATGAGGGGATTCTGTAATTAATACAGTGTAAGAACCTGGATTTTAATTTAAGTAGTTGAGCAGGATAAATGTTGTAGGAGGTGATAAATCCTGAAATCTCTTTAACTTGGTTTCCTGACAGCCATTTGGGAGTAGTGCTTTAACTCAGACACCCATATACTTTGTGTTGCTTTTTTTGGAAAAAGCAGGAGGAACTGGATTTCATAATGCAGATATTTGAAAAAGAAATTGTATGAGGGAAGAGTGGAGGAAAATACAACAGTAGTGGGATTTGTTGCATTTGGGTTTTTTACTGTTAAGCAGCCCATGAAGCAAACCAGCTTCTTTGTTAGTAATTATCTTATAGGCATAAACCGTAACTATTAAGTCATAATTTTAGTATCACTAAAAATCCAGAAGAGTGTGAGAGAGGAGTTAGTTGAAAGAGTTGATTTTAAATAACACCTGCACTGGATGTTTAAATAACATCCCACTGTTTGGTGGGACTTCTGCAACCAGCCAGGAAAAGCTGTTGTGGGTGAAATGGAGAGCTTTTAATAAATAAATTTTAATAAATAATCATAGAATAAAAGCAAAGTGCTTTTATTCTATGAAGAATTTTTGGCTCACATGGCTTCAACTCCCTCTCCCTTCACCTCTTCATTTGTTCCATTCTGCCTATGGACCGTCTGCTTCATGATCCCTCTCCTCTTTTGCTCACTATTGGGTGTTGGTCTGAATTGTTTTAAGACTCACTTAAGTGTAGAACATTCTCAGACTTGGGAGTTGAAGTTGTAAACTTGCAAGCTCCTCAAGGTCTAATATAATCTTTCTATTGGTTTGTCAAGCTTGGAGGCAGTTACTCTTTTAGTTTGAGACAAGTTCTTCAAGAGACATGGGGAAAACTGGCTTTGCCTAGCCAGCCCTCATGAGGTTTTCTGGGTTTTGTTTCTCTGGTCTTTCACAGTCGTTCTGTTCTTGTAAATTCTTCACTCAGAATTTAGGAATTTGCATTACACTCATGTAATGGAGGGAATAAAAACTGACCTTCAGCGTTGTAGCAAACTGGGTGATGGCAGAATTTGCAGCAGCACTAAGAAATTCAAAACTGGGAGGCTCCTGCTGTGTCTTGCTGACCTTTTTTCCTCTTCCCTTGTAATCCGTAGATCATTCAACACCAGCCAGCCAGTCTCCTCACTCCTCCAACCCCAGCAGCTTGCCAAGCTCCCCTCCAACCCATAACCACAATTCTGTTCCTTTCTCCAACTTTGGACCCATTGGGACTCCAGACAACAGAGACCGGAGAGTCGCAGACCGCTGGAAAACAGATAAGCCAGGTAAGTGCTGGGTTCCAGGTTAGCACAGAGCTGTCAGGCACCATCATCTGATGATGTTTGATTTGCACTGTTTCTGCCATGCCACGTTGAACTTGTCTTTCTGCCATTTTAGCAATGGGAGGGTTTGGTCTGGACTATCTCCCAACAACGTCCTCCTCTTCGGAGAGCAGCTGGCACCAGTCCAGTGCTCCTAGTGGTACCTGGGCAGTCCAAGGCCCTCCTGCCATGGAGGACTCCTCAGCTGTGCTTATGGAGAGCCTGAAGGTGAGTTTGGCTGGGGCTGTGCTCAGGGATGGGTTTGCAGGCTGGATGATCGAGTGATGGGCATTAGCCCGTTGGAAGCATCTGAGTTTAGTGCCAGAAGCCCAAGGTTTTTCCTGCGGATTCACTTACACAGGCAGTGTGGGAGGTGTCACCAATGCAGGAAGATGTCACAAATTTCTAGTTCTTGCTGGTTTTGGTATTTTGTGGAACAAGCCCAGGCTGGCAGAACTGGAAGAAATTCTAACATTAGCTTTGACTAGTCTAAAATTAGTAATAGTTAATGTGGGATGAATTTTTATGGTAATAAGGGTTCTGGAGGAGGATAAAGTTCTTCCAGGGAGCCTCTTTTTAGAAGGTCTTTTTGAAGCCTGGTTAACTTTGGTGATAAGCCAGGTATGAGTGATAAAGAGGGAGAATATACAACATGGTGTCTACTTTCCCATCTGGCAGAAGGCTATGTAATGCAAGGAGGTGCTAGTGTTGGCTGTTTGTTTTTAGTCCATCTGGTCCAGTTCCATGATGCACCCTGGCCCCTCGGCCCTGGAGCAGCTGTTGATGCAGCAGAAGCAGAAGCAGCAGCGTGGACAAGGTGCCATGAACCCGCCGCATTGAGACAGAGGAGGCAACCCTTACAACGACGGCTCCATAAACCATGGCATGTTGGGTCTGTGGGACTGGCACACACAGTCCTGTGCAGGTGGCAGCCCTCTCTTCTGTTCCTTGCTGGCAGGAGGGCGTAAGTGCTCCACCAACCCACTGAGTGTGCACAAAACGTCTGCAGTGCAAGCAAACAACATCAGGAACTCTCCTATCCCCCGGGCCCTTCGGAGGGAGAGAGGAACTGCTGTTTGGCTCACTCAGTAAACCCAGTATCACCGCCTCTCACCTTCTCCATTGTGCATGTCCCCAGCCACATGGGAAGTAAAAGCTGAGAGCAAAGGGCAGATGGGAGAAGCCAATGAGAACTTCTCAATCCTTTTCCTCTCTTTGGGGAGATACAATAGGAATCCATTAATGATTGCTTCGCTGACTGAGAATGTAGTTGAAATTACTCCTAAACGTCGTTATTACTATCTCAGTAGTAAGATCACACTGAATTCTGTACACAGACGTGCTTCATAGTCAGTGTGTAGCAATGAAAGCCCCAGTTGCTGCTCCAGTCACAGTGGGTGGTGATGAGGTGGGGCTCTGTGTCCTGGACTAGCAAAGGAGTTCCGTGAAAGAGAGTCTGGCACTTGGCACTGCTTCACCCGGAGGCTTTGGGTGGGTTAGAGACTCCAGCATGAAAAGCCCTTCTCTCAGTAGGTGTTTGAGCTATAAGGGGTGACATGGGGCCTCGCAGCACTCTGCTGAAAAGCAAGTTAACTGCTATGGGGTTTTAAATTAATGTGTGATTCCTGTACATTTTACTGTAGCATAGTGGCTAGCCCCACAAAGGGCAGGCTAGCCTGTGCATTCACAGCCTGACTCATTTTAATAGGTAGGTAGAAAGCTTTCATGGGGGTTATTTTTTTGTTTTGTTTTGGTTTTGTTTTTTCTCTTTCCATCCTCCCATCTTCGCTGAACGCTCGTAGTTTCATTACCATGGCAGAAAATAATCAGGGGTCCAGCAGGGCTGGGTGAATCCGACAGCCAGCCCAGACAGCATGGGGCATCCGCACGCCCAGTGAGGCACAGGTCAGCTCTGCAGAAACCTGTCCCAGCTGCAGCCCCAGGCTTTCAGTGCCAGAAACAAATCCAAGGCACCCATGGACACACGGAAACAGCACAGTGCTGTTCATAGATGAAAAGGTGCAGAAGGGAAAAGGAAAAAAAAACATTTTATTTGCTATTTATTAGGGGGAAGGAAGACTGGAAGTTTTGTTAAGGAAAAGGACAGCGTTTTTGTTAGATTTCCCAGGGAAGTTACAGAAACAGACTCAATGTCCATTTGCTGTTTTTAGCAGTAGGGGTTTGTGTGATAATTCAGGATCTCTGGGCTAGGATTCAGCTGCAGAACAAAGCACATGCAGGAGCCGAAGTGATGCTGGAGTCTGGGCAGCGCCAGAGAACACAAAAAGGGAAGGCGGAGGAGACCCAATACCCTCGGGGGTATGAGAAGCTCCCTACGAGCTCCACCTTAGCAACATCACTGTTCTGTGTTGCATTTCAAAGCTGTATTTCCTTTAACAAGTCCAAAAAGTGAAGTTCCCACCTGGTGGTAATCCAGCCCACCCTGTGTGTCCCCTCCAGCCCTCCCGCTGTGTGTCCAAGCTGTGCGCCCAGGCAGCTGCGACATTCCCGTGTTTGCACCGTCACTGACTCTTGCACCCCAGACGAGCTAACCAGGAGCACCATCTCACTCCCGGCCGTGCCAGGTTCCACTTGTGCATGAGCACCCGGCCTCGGGAATGCATCTGACCCCGCCTGCCCTCCAGCACCTGGAGGAGCAAGGGAAGGGGCCCCCAACAGAAACTGGTTTGTGTTGTAAGCTTTTTTTGTGTTTTCTGTCTGTCTGTGCAAGAACTGCAGCTGCCGAAATCAGCTTTGCCTTTAATTAAACCATGTTCTCTCCATCCAGGTCTGTGTGTAGCATTTATTTCCTGTGTGACTTGGCTTCAGGCCTTTAAAAATGCATTACTTTTCTGTAGAAGCCAGAAGAATGTTTGAAGTTGATTTTTTTTTTTTTTTTTAATTTGAAAGAGACTTAAATAAATCCCAGCGATTCTGGCTTGGGCTTAGTACAGATAATTTGGTTGTGGTTTTGTGCTGCCTGTGTAGTGTGTTTTACATACTGAACTAAATATGTAGGATGGGAGTAGCTTGCAAAGCTCCTCCCTAGTTGCAGACTCATCCTGGTACAGCGTGTGCAGGTGGAGGGTGCAGATCTGTCTATCAATGACTTGCCTGCAGACTAGGGTGTTCACTGTTTCGATGCTTCCAGGTATGGCACAGGAAACTCCAGAGATGTTCTGGTTTTGAAATTACAGGTGTTTATTGTCTCCAGAATAAGTTCCTTTAAAAAGAAATGTGATATTTAGGTTAATGGAGCAGGGGGGTTTTCTGGACTTGGGTGATAGAATCCAGAGTGGGGAAGCCCCTGCCCCCTTAGCACCTTTGGAATAAAGCTCTAGGATTCCAGGCTGTGTCTTTCTAAGTTACTCTATCTTATGACTGATAAGGAAAAATTCAATGCACGGAATGTGTCTGCTTTTATTGGTGGGAGTTTTAAAGTCCCTGTGAGTTCGAATTGTGCGTTGGAGCAGGGTGAAGCTATGGGTGTCTTCTGAGTTCTTGGGGTTAGCACTAATGCTTTAAGGAAGCAAATGCTTTCCTGGTCTGTAGCTTCCTGAAGTCACTTTGCCTTCGAGATCTGCTGGCAGGGCTGTAAATGCAGGTGGCACCACCCTCTTGTGGATGTTCCCAGCTTCTGGCATGTCTGTAGAAAAGCTTTTTTAAGGATAGGGGAACATGGCAAGTCTCTTGGCAAGCACAGGATTTAGGAATGAATGTATCCCTAACAGGAATTAGCAACTTCTTAACAAGTTCCTTTTTAAGAGAACAACGCAAAAGGTAAGAGAAGATATAAAGCTTTTAATACAAGTAGCAATAACATTTAAAGTTCATTTTCAGATGCAGGGATTAATATGCAGACTACATAATGGCAACAGTTGAATTCTCAATTTCTCTCCACAACTTCAAGCTCTTCTGAAATCACTTCTCTGGGTGTTCAGTGTTGGGCTGTTGAACAAACGCAGATGGGAAGATGCCTGTCCTCCCCTTGCACTTGCCTTCGAACCAGTCTTCATTCACTGGAAGGGAAAATTGACACATTCTTACCACCCTAGGAATGTACAGGAGCATGATGTGCTGCAAACAGGCCTGAGATCACAGTTTTATGGTGTTTCTGCTGATAAAACTTGGAGCTGTGCTAGACCCAGCAGAGAGTGGAATGTGGAGGAAAGAGGAATAAGGAGGAGACTAAAGTGGTAAGGTAAGAAGGAGAATCAAATGGGGGTGGGAAATAGGATCAAAATAGAGACCAGGGGACTTGGAAACTGCCTTGAGTGGAAACGAAGTGAGTGTGGAGAGTGA
Organism: Leptocoma aspasia; assembly: GCA_013399835.1. Lineage (NCBI taxonomy): Eukaryota > Metazoa > Chordata > Aves > Passeriformes > Nectariniidae > Leptocoma > Leptocoma aspasia. The sequence continues at coordinate 158,821 of VXAX01004319.1, read as the reverse complement.
GGAAATTATCTGAAACCTTGGTCTGTCCTCTTCAGGATAGATCTGAAGTGTTTTGTCAGCTGTATCCCATGTTCACATAAAAACCCTAAAACAACCCCCCAAAACCTCTGCTACCCTGGGTTAAGTAAAGCCTAGGAGCTCTGGCAATTTTGCTGTGGGGGAACCAAATGAGGCAAGAACTAGCTCTGTACTGGGAAATATTTAGCTCAGCAGTGAAGGGGAAGGTAAGATTTTGGGGTGAAGGAGGGTCATCAGGATTGTGTGGTGCAAAATCTAACATGTCAAAATTAGTGACATAACTACAGATAGCTAAATTTAAGGGGGTTTTGCCTTTAAAACTTACTCCTGATGTCTTGATTTCACTCAGAGGCTTAAGTGAGATGGGAAACATGCCCTGTGTATATAATTCTTCATTGATCTTCCTGAGATTTAGTCTGTATTTAAGCCTCAATTCGCATAGAAACACTAAGGACTAATATTGAATGACTAATGGAAGATTGTACCCTAACAAGAAAAGTAGATGAAAAAAGGTTCCAGATGGAAGGAATGGGAGTTGAGAGCCTGCTCCAACTGTGGGGATGGCAGCTAAAATGAGGCATCTCCTTGAAAGAATCCACTGTGATCAATAAGCTTAAACACAGCCCAAGTGTAACTCCTGTCCTAGATGTTTGAGAGGGGTGCAGTGGAAAGGGGAGTGATGAAAATATGTTGGAAGAAGTGTGTGTAACAGATGTGTGGATGGGAATCCCAAGGCAGAGCTGGAGAGGCTCTGCTGCTGCCACACCACCCTCCCTCTCACCACAGCTGGAGAGTCCCTCCTGTCTCCTATCCCAGGAGGAGCATGATTACCTTTGGATAAAACAAGGATCATGTCTCCTGCCTGGAACCCCAGGTCTTCAGGTTGGGTGGCTTCATAACTGTACTGAGCTACAACATGGGTTGGTCCCATCTCCCTCGGTGTTGCCTCCTGTGGTGACTCCTCTGGTCTGCTGTCTGGTACAAAGCCCTCTCCCTAGGCAGGAAACAGGCTGGTGAGCACACACCTCTTGGTTTCCTTTCTCTGTACCAGGGCAAGAGATGAGCTCTGCTTCTCCTCTCCAGTCACTCTTTGCTCCTCTGCCTTTCATGAGGTCACTGGCTTCTGTTGAAAGCCACAAACCCATGCTTGTGGCAAGGAAAACAGGCAGGAGGGAAGAGAAAGTGGCTGCCCCCTGTAGCTGTCACTGACCTCTGTGCCATTGCACCAGACTGTCAGGCAGTTGTCCTTGCTCTGGCTCCAGGCTGCCTCCAAGTTCTCTGCACTCAGAGTCACCAGCTCCTGGCCCTCCACAGGCTTGTACCTGGTGTGCAGGGGATGCAGGTGAGGAGTGCTGGAAAACAGCCCTGGCTCACTGGGGCTGGCAGTGCCTCACCTCAGCTCCGTGTGCTCGGGCTGCAGCTCCAGCTTCTTGCAAACCAGCTCCAGGAGCTCCCTGTAGGAGAGGCCTCGATCCACTCTCAGGGCAACTGTGAATTTGTAATGCACCTTGAGGACATGGGTGGTGGGGACAGTTGGTTCAGCCTCCTGCAGGCAGGAAATGGGATGTCACCTTGTGTGGCTTGGCAAGCACAGGCATGTGGAAACCGTGGTGGCCTGAGTTAGATTGTGCCTCCCAAGCTGTGCTGCCCCAGGCTCATCCCAGGAGAGAGCTCAGTGATAGATTAGGGACTTGGCACCAAATTGTGGCTTTGGGGTGATCAACTTAGAGCTGTGTCCACCCTCCAAGCCCCTTATTTTTTTTTTTTGAGTTGGAATTGTATTTTCCCATCTCTCTTCCTACTGCGACTTTCTGATGTGCTGACCGTACCCAGGAGCATGTACATTCCAGCCAAGCTCTCTCCTATTTCTCCCTTCTCAAGTGCCTCAGGTTGACTAAGATAAGAGTTATCCAGTGGCTTGGAGGCCTGGAGGAGAACTCCCAAAAAGCAGCCCTAAGTCTCCTGGTAAATGCAGGTTTGTATGACCAGCGTGACCTCGGGGTCTGCGCTCGCAGGACGTTACCTTTGCTGTGTCTCTTGGCTGCACCACGGTAGCAGGAATGTAGTCTGGGGAGGAAGAAAAAGGTGGCTCAGGAGGTGGGATGGGATAAATGTTGTCTAAACACACAGCCAGACCTGCAGCCCATCGTGATCTCCAGCAACACCAACCAACCCTGGAGCCAGCAGAGGTCCCTCAAATGGATACGGCATCTGCCACAGGCGGTCTTCTGTAAGATCTAGATACAACCACTGAGCAGAGGTTTTGGCTTTGTGCCTTCCCTCTTGCAGGAATGGGAGCATGAGGGGTGGGATGTCTTTCATAGGTGGATTCAAAAAAGATAAACATGTAGCTTCTGGTTTTAGTGTCTTTGCTCTTCGGATCTCCCTAGGTCCACCCTGAAAACCAAAGGCAATCCCTGTCCTTCAATGGGGCTGTAAAGCTAAACTCAGGCCTCCAGGAAGGGTGATTCCATGCAGCTTTGTGGAAGCCTCTTCATGAGGATCTGATTTACATTTTGGCAGTGCTTTGGCACAACTGTGCTCATTCCAGGAAGAGACTGAGCTACAGTGTTAAACATGGTCCCACTAATAGATCTGAGATGGCTTTTGGTGCCATAAAGATGATCACTGGGGTGGTTGTATCCATGAGGTGTTTGTCCTTAATTCCATGAGCCACAGCCTTTTTCTGTGTCAGCTCTACCCATGGACTCTACAAGGCTGCTCTGTTGGGGACATGAGCTTGAGATGTGGGACACTGGGTAGCACCAGCCAGGAATCCCCTTCATACAGCTCCTTTAAGCCTAGCTCAGCTCACAGCAGCACTGAAACTATCATGGGTGCCCTGCTTGAAGGAGAAGCCTATTAAGGAATCTTGGACACCCTTTAGTCAGTGTGCTAATGAAGAGGGACTTGCTTTCCTCAGGGACCCCACAGACACTGTTTTACTCCATCCTCAGGGCTGCAGTTGCTGTCTCTGCCTCCTGCTCTAATGTCTCCCAGTCCTTGACTGCAAATGGGGCCAGGAATGAGATGGAGATGAACCCTAGCCCTGGTCTCAAAGGGTGAGGACATGGCATCTCAGCCTGCTGTGGGTGATGTCACCCTGTGCTCCCCATCCCTTCAGCTCCCCACACTGACCTGGCGCCAGCCGCCGTGGCTTCTCCGGCACAGTGGAGGTGGGTGACTCAGGGATCTCAGCTTCCTCAGGGGTTTCTTCCTGTGCCATGGGAAGAAGCTAGTGCTGTCAATCCCACCCTTACTGAAGGGTTGAGGTGCTGCTGCCTTGTGCAGGCCCCCTCCAACCTGCTGTTTTCCCAAAGTCTGTTTGTTCCCCAGTCTTGAACTGGGGAGGGGTAACTTTGCTTTATCCATCATCTCCCCAGCATTGCCAACCAGCGCTAGGGTGCCACCAACACGGATTTTGCAGATCTCTGAGCTCATGATAAGGTGACCATGAGCCAGAAGAACCAACCCCAGCATCATGAGGGGGACGGAGTCACATACATGGGTCCTACTGGGAGGCAGGTGTTGGGTGAATATATGATCTGCTCTCCTCAGGACACCATTTCCTCCTGGGCCTCCTCACCTGGATATGCAGCTTATTCTGGAGCTCCACAGGCTGGAGGAAGTTGCAGGGGACAATCCCTTTCTGCAGGAGGAGGAGAGATGAGTAGTGATTGATTGGCAAAAAGGCAATCCACTGCTGGAGGACACAACTGGATGTGTCCTCACCCTCCCCTGCATCCAGAAAGGGTTCCCGAGGCTTGAGGTTTAGTTTCTGCAGGTTGGGTGGATTTCACTGAACCCTGTGGCCTAAGCCAGGGTGGACATAAGACACTTCAGTCAGAAACTTAGTTACTTTTGGCAAACCTCTGCAGAACCTCAACCATAATCTGCTGTCTGCCCCTCCTGTCCAGCACACTCCTGGTATACCTTTCCATTGAACATCACTGTAGCCCAATTGTCCTTCTCTTTCTTCAGGACGAAGACAATGTTTCCTGGCAGGACCTGCAGCTCCTCAGCGGTCTCGGGAATGAACTCGTACATGACACGGTGTGGCTGCCCTCTGAGGGCCCTGGGTGTGGGAGCAGTGGACAGGTCAGGAATGTTGGCAATGCTGTTGTTTTACATTGTAGGGAGAATCCAGACTTCTGCCTCCATTCCCTGAGTTCTGGGTGCCAGCTGGATGCTCAGCTGCAATAGTGCAGGATGGGGTTGTGCCTGGCTGCCTGGGTTATCCATCCTTCATCCAACTTACCTGAGGATTTCTGGGGTCTTGGGCCTGGGTGGAGGACCAGAGGCCTGCCAACAGGAAGACAAAATGGAAAATACCAGTAATCCAGAGGATTTTTTTGCTTTGCAGAAATGTCCTGCAGCCTTTTACCATGCCTGCCCTCACCCCAACACTGTTCCTCCACATGCAGGTGCCTTAAGTGCCATGAGGAATATCATTGGCTTTGTTCCTTCTAAGGAACAGTTTCCACATTCCTCAACATACAGTTGGTTTTCAGAAGCACAATCCTCTTTTCACTCCTGATTTTAGTTTCAGTTCACAGAGGATTGAGATTGTCAACACCTGTCTGCATTGAGAAGGTTGTAATTTATCTTGTGCAAGGGTGCTGTGCTGTGTTTCCCTATAACCTCCCTAAACCTCCTGGAAAAACCCTTGCCACATTTAGGAATGGGAAGATGGCACGACATCACCTGGAAAATGGCATGGGAAATGTAAAGGAGTTATGGAATGGGCAGGAAGGTGCAAAGCAAGAGCAGAAGTGCCACTGTTTCTCCATTCAGGCTTAGGCAGACGATCTCTAATGAATCCTTTGGGGAGGGTCAGAGACAGCTCCCTGCAGAGAGCCATCACCCTGCCCACTACTTCCCCGTGCAGGGAACCAGCTTAACCTTAGCCACAGCTCTGGGTGGGTTTGGGATGAGCTTCCTGATGGTGGAGGAAGGAGCTGATGGGTGGAAGCAGTGCCCACCTCCTCCCCACGGTGGTGGCACAGTGTTCAGGATGGTAAGGGTGGTGCTTGCTCCCCACTGTGCATGGCAGCCACCTCATGTCATCCTGCACTGAGCATGCTGTTCACTGACAGTCTTACCTGTGGCTGTAGGGGAGCAAATCCTGAAAAATCATCCTTGTCCACCACAGATGCCACCACCTAGAGCCAAAGACAAATGTGAGAGACAAGACAAAGACTTGGTGCCTGTAGACCTCTCTCAGACCTCTGATGTCCACCCTCCTCCTTTGCTGTTGGCCAAGCCAAGCTCCTCAGGATGCTTTAAGCTCAGGAGAGGCTATGATTTTAGGTTAAGCATCTTGGACTACAGGCTGAGTGCTTCTGGCACCAAGGCTTCCCTCTCAGCTGTGGTAAGTTTTCTGCTCTTAGCCTGGCTGTATCTGTGGTTTGAGGTGTTAAACTTAAAAGTTTCTCATTCTGTTTTAATCACAAATGTTGAAGGGAGCCAAAGTGTCCAGCTCGAGCCCATACCTCCTACAGGTGACCTTAAATGCAATTTAGAAAGTTGATGTATGTTTTTGTGCATGTTTCTGGCACTCAAGGGGCTGCCTGGCTTTCGGCTGTCTGATTCCCCAGTGCCTGGTTCCTTTTCTGGACAAGTGCTCCCTCCTAGGACCTGAGCCCAGGCGTGATATCCCAGTGACTGGATTTTGCACACTCACAGGAGAAAAGCTTGCTTACTTATCTGAGCTGAAAAGCCCTTTTCAAACAGAGTGGTAGAAGAACTGGAGGTTGGTTGTGGGTGTCAAATGTTAAATAGCTCTTTTCCCCCACTCCTGAAAATGTCTTGGTTTGAATTGAAGCTCCAATGGGATCTTTCCAGCTCATTGCTGACTATCCCTCATGTCTCACTAAGGAGACAAAGTAGAAATAGGCCATGCTCAGCAGGAACCTTCTTTTAGCTCCTGTATTCTTGCAGACTCCCTGTTTCCCATGAGATCCCTGTGTGCCATCCCTCTCTCCATGTCTGGGGGATCCCTGAGGCACAGACCAGCTCTCTGTCTCTGGCTGCCTACTAGGCAGCAGACAGCAGCTCAGAGGGGTGATGAGAGGGCAGTCAACAGCTCTTAGCCCACAGGCTTGGCCTGAATAAATAGTATAGAACTTTCTTACCATTGCCTTTCCCAGGTAGTCCTTCTTCTCCAGCTGAGCCACTTGCTTCTCATTTGGCCTGAACAGCTTCCCTGCAGGAATGGCCACCAGCTCACAGAGCTTCTGCTTCTGTAGCACAGAGATGCCATGAAGACTTTGGAGGTGAGAGCAGGAGCTGATGAATATCCCTTCTGCTCTGGGCTTGGGGGCTGCTCCATAAAGCCAGACCACCACCATGACAGCCCAATCCCAACCCAGGTACAGTCCACTGAATCCCATCTTCCCACCCCTGCCTCCCCAGTGACCCAAAGCTCTTCCCACGGACTTGTGTCCCACTACAATATCCATTGCCATGGCATTTTAATCCTGCTAAAAGGTGGATGTGCTGTCAGTGGGATTTCCCTCCCTCTCCCTGTGGGGCTGTGAGACCTGCTCCTCCATACCAGGATGGCTTCCATTGCCCTGTCTATCTTGTTGTGCTGGGGCTCGCTCTTCATGCTTACGGCCAGGGTCAGGTGCTCCTCAGCCTTCTCCCAGTTCTCTGTTGTGGCATACACCAGTGCAATGTTGCAGAGAATCTGCTGGAGGGAAAGGGAAGAGCTCTTGGAGCAGCCAGACTGCTGCCAGGAGGTCAGGAAAGGAAAGGACAGTGGGGCAGTGGCACTGCACCCACTTGCATGGTTTTTGCAAGGTACAAAAGAGGCTGGCTGTCTCCTCTTTAGATTTCTTTAGAATGCTTTCTAAAGAAATTTAGATTTCTCTTTAGAATGCTGGAGAACAGACCTTTGGGATCAAAACTGGTGGCCAGGTGTGTCTCACCTCGCAGGCAAAGAGCCGGTAGCGTAGCCCCAGGATCTTGTAGTCGATGAGTTGGTTGCCTCGGAGCTGGGCCAGTGCTTCTTTGAAATCCTCAATGGCCTTTCCAGGGCTGTGGAGCAGAGGACGAAGGTGTCACCAAGCTCGTGGTGGCAACCTGCCTGCCTCTAAGCCTGTACTCAGACTTGGTGAGTTCAGTCCGGTCTCTCCTCTATCCTTGCAGTGTTTCAGACACCCCAGGGGAAGAGAGAGATTCTGAGGCTTATGTTAATCCCAGGACTGCAGTGCTGAAGAGTAGAAGCCTGTTTGACCTCGAGGGGTTTCAGTCTGGGCTCTGAGGCACCAACCTGCCTGGGACCATCCTCAGATGAAGGCTGGCATCTCTGTAAGGGGCAAAAATGAAACTTGAAACTCTTCCACTCACTTCTGCCTCCGATAAAGCACGGTCCCCCGCTGGAAATAAGCCACTGCCAGGTGCTTGTCACAGCCGATGCTCCGGGTGAACGCCTGCAGAGGTAGGAGTGGGGCAAAAGGGGGGTAAAAAAGGGACACCTTTAAAAACTGAGGGTGTAGAGCAGTTTACCTATCCTGCCTTAGCCAAGTGGCCTAAACTGGGCTCTGTGGGCTGTGTTTCCCTGCACCACTGGGCATTGGGTGGGGGAGAGCCTGTACCAGGCTCCTGGGTTTTTTTGAGCTGGAGCCATCTGCCAGCATGGTCACCTCCTGGAGAGAGGGAGAGTGAGCAGTGAGCCGTGATTCACTGCTGCTGCCTCACCTCTGATTCACTTGGTAGCCTAGGGCTGTCCCCCTTCCTCACACCTTTAAAAGGCCCCGAATCCATCCCTTAGACCGTGATACTTTCAATTCCTTCCTTCCCCGCGATGCATCTGGGCAAGTCCCAGAGGTGAGAGGATGAGCGGCCCTGGGGGCTGTACCTTACCTCCTCCGCCTCTGCCAGCTTCCCCAGGACAAGCTGGACGCAGCCGATGTTAAAGCAGATTTTGGCAGGGGGGTTCTGGACGGCCGTGAAGGCATCCAGGGCGGCACTCCACTCCTTCCTGTCCGCGGCACACACCCCTTCTTGCCACAGCCGGATCGTCTCCACCAGGGACATGGCGTGGTGGGAGTGGGAGGTGGGATCCCCGTGTCGTGGGTCTCGCCCCTCTCCGTGTCCTTCCTTGTTGCGCAGCTCGGCCTCTCTGGCTCCCTTCTGCCTGTACTTCTGCCTTCCCCCCGGCCCTGTCACAAACCTGGCAGGAAGTGGCCTCACACGCATCAGCCCCGGGATGGGGAAGTGGGGCAGAGGCTGTCTCTGACAGAGTGGGTTTCCATGGGGTGCATCCCTGCTCCTCTCGGGCAGCCACTCCTCGCCTACTCGCGTTTTGATCTTCCGGTTTTTACATTAAAAGCCATGGATTTTGTCAGCTGGGTAGTTCATCAGGTCAAATTTCAGGTTGCAAAATCCCAGGATGAGCGCTGGGCTGAGCCCTTGGTGCCCTGCAAAGCGCAGTCTCATCATTGCTAAGCGCTTCCTGCAGACAATTCCTGGCAGGCGCAGTTGGGCTGGGGATGCCCTGTCTGCCTCAGTGGGGAGGTGAAGCAGAGCCCAAGGCACTACCTGGGAAACCCTTGGTCCTTCCCGACCCCACCGTGTTGTCCAGTGTGGAGTTCCACTGCTAAGGGCACACGGAGATGCTCGTGGATGAGGTTCCTGGGGCAGTGGCCATGCCGCACCATATCCCATGGGCTCAGCCCAACATCACTTCTGTCCAGGTGTTTTAGGGCCAACGAAGCATAACTAATTCTGGAGCACTGCTGGGAGCACAGGGCCAGGATCAGCACAGAGCACGTGGTGACAGCAGGATTCTGACCTGCTGCTGACTCACAGGTTTGGAGCTGGCTGCTCCACACATGGTTTTTAAGCATTTTTGGAAGTGCTTTGCCTCTGCCCCATCTACCAGCAATGTGATGTATATTTTGTAAGAGCTTAAAATATGTCAGCAAGACTCAGCCCTTGTGCCTTTACCAAAACTTCCGTAGCAAATTACATAACTCCAGCAGTGGGAGGGAGGCTGGGGAGGTGACTTCTGAGGACTGGTGATGGAGAAACCCAAGCCCCTGAGCAGCAACGACTGGGGTTTTAATCCAAAGCAGCACCAAACAGAGCTCTGAGCCTGGGGCTCCCTGGTTCTCCAGCTGTATGTGTGCCCTCAGCATCCCAGCTGGCTCCTATGGGCTTCCCACGGGAGCATGGAAGGCTCTCTGATCTCCAGGAAAACGGAGGGAGATGCAACCCAGCTGAGTGATGCTCAGTTAAAAGAGTAGGAATAACAACAGGGTGAGTGTAAACACTCCTCTAGGTGCCTTTTCTGATTCCTGTAAGGGATGGGAGACCCCATGGAGCAGCAAAGGGTTTGCCTTATTGGAGACATAATTTTCTGCTCATTTAATTATCTGAATTGGTGTACTGCTCGGTCAGGTTTATCCCAAAAGCAGTACAAGGGGAGCTGGAGGAGGATGAGAGATCACCCCCTGTGATCCTCCTGTGTTGGAATGCTCACAGCAGCTGTCCTTCAGCCTGGGTATTTGTAATTTAGCAGTGAGGAGATTTCAGAGCTGTGATAAACACAGCCCTTTTAGCAAGAGCAGGTCTCTTGTTCCCCTTTCTCTGCCCAAAGCTGCCTCAGTAGGTAAATTTGTTTCTTCTACGATCACATCCAACAGGAAGTGAGTAACAGAGATGGTGACATTTCCTGTGGAAGACTCTTGGAATCCAGCAAACCGAGACTGCCAATAGGTGGGTCAGAAACAGAGAAATATCCAAAATCCAGCTGGGGTGCAGTGCACGTTTTGACTTTGTAGAGCAACAATATGTACAATTTTGTAATTTCTCAAGAGTCAAAAAAGGACTGATTCAGGCACAAAGAACCCCCCATTATGCATGAGGGACAACCCTATCCCCACATCAGTGTGTGTTTTAGCACATCCCTGAACAGAAACACTGATGTACATGTTCTGTAAATGTTCCTAAATCCATCACAACCTCACCCAAGGGGATCTGCAGAACCTTAAGGCCTTTTTATTCACTTCATTTATCTAATGCCATCTAGAGGCAGCTGATCTGCTTTGACATCAATTGCTTTGGAAAATGCTTTCCACTTCTCTGGGATTACAGCTTATATTTTTTAAGACATCGTTGATGTCTTAACCCAAATCTGGGCAAGTGGAAAGAACCAGAGAAGCCAATCACAATCCCTGACAGAGCTGTAAGGACAGAACCCTTGCTGCATGACCAGGAGAATTTCTGTACAGACCTATGGGTGAAACCTGGATGCTTTCTGTAGCTTCTGTAGCAAGGCTGGGTCTCCCACTTGGTGATCTCAGTGCCTCCTGTGGTTCTGCCTGTGTTCTTCTGGAGGCAGTGAGCAAGGAGAAGCATCCCAGGAAGAGAATTGGGGAGGCACTGAATGGTTTAGGGGTAACCATGCTGGTTCCCGTCTCCATTGAATGCATGTCAGACACTGAGTAAATGTTCAGTGATGATTTATTGTCTAGTCTTTATTATTATTACAAAAACAAAGCAGATATCAAAAAACAGCAAAGATTTCACAAGGTCCCCAACAGTTTTACACAACTGAAACTGTAGTAAAATAGTGAAATTAAAACACATGTATTTCAGTCCTGGCCCTAAACCTTCCACAGTGATCCGTGGTCTGGGATGCCCTGGGCTTTCCTAATTCTTTAAAATACTCCTCTTTATTTGGGAACCTGACTGGCCCACTAGCTAACATGATGAGGCACAATGCAACAGGAATGTGAGCTGTCTGGTATCCTTACAGACCCTACACAACCAGAAAACAAAATAGGGGAGGCTCTGCAAGGATGGTGTTGATACCAGGATATGTTTCTCAGATTACCCCAAGCAGCCATTTAGTTGTGCTTGACAAAACCAAATCACTTTCCAGTTGCTGAAAGGTGACTTGCTGTGTAAACGCTGCTTTTTCTTCTTCTCCTCAGGATCTTTGCTCCCCAAAATAAGAAGAGTTCACTGGGCTGGGCTCCGGTGTAAATGGACCATTAACCTTTTAAATTTCACTTTCCAAACTGCATGATGGACAACTCCATCCCACTGTGACCTTCCCTCTGTGGACCCAGCATCAGACTGATGGGCAAGGAACCTGAGCAGGTTAAGGAAAATACTCAGCTCTCTGGAATGATAATTGGGGTTGGAAAAGAGCTTTTCTTCTCTCCTATTCACAGGTGTAGGGTCAGAGGATGACCAAAGGCAACATGGTCCAGTTACCTGTGTTAATAGCTGCCCCACTTCTCAAATATCAAGATTTTAGCTCAAAACACTGCTTGGCTAGCAAAAAATTAAGACATTGCCCTGTGTCCCTCAGCATTTGCTCAGAGAGTCAGGTCCAAATCTGCCACAATTACACACAAATGCAAATCACCCTAAACACCAAATTGTTTACATCACTGAATATGTCACTGAAACGCCGGCGAGTACCAAATATTCCTGTTAGAAGTAAAATTCCACCTTCATAATTTTCCAGAATTTAACTGCAGAAGAGATCACGATGCTCATCATTGGTGGGGTATGACAGAAGCAGCAGGGCGAAGGCGAAGCTGGAGGACAGGGCTGCCCAGGGGCGGGGAGGGGATCAGGGGTTGTACCAGCGGCTCCCTGCTGGGTTACACCGTCACTCCCTGCTGGAGTTACACTGTCTTCCTGGCAGTCAGAACACGCACAATGGAGCCAACTCCTCCGGCAGCCAGCGCCTGGGAAGGGAAACATGGCAATGGACACCAGGCCAGGGCAGTTACAGCCTGGAGCTCCCTTCCAGGACCTGAACAGGCTGACAAGAATGATGGAGCGGGACTTTGGACATGGCCTGGAGTGACAGGACAAGGGGGAAGGGCTTCAAACTCACAGGGAGTAAGGTTAGGTATCAGGAAGAAATCCTTCCCTGTAAGGGTGGGGAGGCCCTGGCACAGGTTTGCCAGAGAAGCTGTGGCTGCCCTGTCCCTGGAAATGTCCAAGGCTAGGTTGGATGGGGCTTGGAGCAAGCTGGGCTAGTGGAAGGTGTCCCTGCCCATGGCAGGGGTAGAATGAGATAAGCTTTAAAGTCTCTTCCAACCCAAACCATCCTGGGAGTCTATGAAATGACTTGGATCACATTTATATTGCACGTGAATATCTGCCTGCCCTCCACAAAACACCAGCAGGCAGCATGCCAGGGTACAATAATCACACTCAGTTTCAAGAAAGCTATTTAACTTTAATTAAGCTTTCATTTCCCTGCATAACCAAGCTGCAAATTTTGCTTCCCTCCAGGAGGGAAATTCTCCTTCAGCCTACTTGAACCACTGGATGAAACCATTTTGTTTGCCTCAGTCTAAGAGAAACCCAAATTTTTAACTATTGTGTGCTTACCCAAGGAAGCAGCAGTGGGCAGGAGATACAACTCACCTGTGAGCTCCAGGGCCATACCCTCGTCACAGCCTGCATCTGGCACTTGAGTCTCACCATCCAGGAAGGGGGTTCTTGCCAGGCTCAGGGCCTGGGCACTGGCAGGAGTTGTCCCCATGCACTCACCTTCTCGTGCCACTGCAGCAGCACAGCACTGCTGTTGTCAGAGGGGCTCTCAAAGCCCTTGTAGATGTACTTCATGAGCAGGTCCACCCCGTTCTTGTCCAGCGACTGCACCGCCTTCTCAATGTCATTGGCTTTGAAGGAGATGAGCACCTTCAGCACGATGCTCTCAGCACGGTCCTGTCAACAGGCAGGCACAGACACAGCCATCCTTGTGTGAGGCACAGCCAAACACTGCTCCTCCCTCAAACAAACTGAATTAGAGCACTTTTCCCTTTAACAGCTATGAAGAGGACTGTGTGTGAAGAGCTTGTCATAGTAAGATATAACAGACACGTCCTCCCAAGGATAAACAAGGTAAAAGAGTTTAACCCATTTACCCTGCTTTAGTTTTTCTGCCTCTGTTAGTGTTTCCAATTCTCCACCCCTTAATTATGGCTAAATAGTAAATGCTTATATGGAAGCCCAAAAGCTATCAAGTTCCAAAATAATTGTAACCATCAAGTGCTTGTCTGGGCCCCCTTCCCACCAGAGCCTTTTCCATACCTCTGTAGTGCTTAATGTGACACAACCATTATAATCCAGGGAAATGCCATTGGCAGCCTGGAAGAGGTGACTGCTGGAAGCCAAATGTTTTCCAAGCAGTCCCAGGCACACTGGATGCAGACTGGCCATTAATACTGAGCATTAATAACCATTGATCTGGATGTCATTTCAGGCCTGGGAATGTGTGTGGCGTGCTTACAGCAGCAATTAGGCATGTAATCAGCAAGGAGCAGCTCTTCCTGTTCATCCATCACTAACTGAGAAAGGATGAGAGAAGAATGTCTCAGGCTTGCTGGACTTTTGAATAATTCCATCACACAAACACTTCAGGCACCTTCTCCCTACAGAAACTATGGACGTCAGTTTTCCTGCCCAATTTAATATCCCATAATCACTTGGCTTAGCAAGACTTCTCACACGACTGTAAGTAAAATTATGTAAGTTCCAAAGATAATAAAAAATTAAGGCAGTTATTAATGTTCAGTCATTCCACCCTCTTCAATTCCACCACCCAGTATATTCTTAAATCCTTCAATAGAGGGCTAATGGAAACAAGTCATTAATGTGAGGACAAAGCTATACAGCTCTATTTGTAACAGCTGCTTCTCAGAGCTCTGTAAAACCCTTCAGGAAAGGGCTGGGCTGCAGGAACAGCTCTGCCAGGAACCATCAGCAGGGAACCATGCCCCTGGGCCTCTCCTTGGGCAGGGAGAAGTGACTGCAGGCACTCACCAGCTGGGCAGTGCCTATCTTATCAGCCTGTTCCTCCCACCACTGCAATCAAGAGCTATTCAGGATTCATCCTGGGGATATTCAGAAATGCACGTACCAAGCAGACTCCCACACTGTCACAGGGGGAGGGCTTGCTTTTCCTGAGGTTTTAACAGCTTCATTTTGATTGGATGTGATAAAAACCAATTCTTCCTTTTTTGTAGGCTCACTGCTGGTGGTTTCATTAGTCAGAGGTGACAACTGCAACCCTGGTTCCCTGAGCACACAACGATTACATCTATGAGCTGCCATGTCTGGTCTGAGTCAGACACAGGCACCTGGTGACAGCTGGGCACACAAAACACAACCAGCACTGGTAGGAGAGCCACACCTGATCCAGCATCAAGGTAAAGGTACATTAACATTACATTAACGTTAAAACACTTGTGGTCACGATGTTTCAACATGAGGAAATAACCTAAATTTGGCTTCTCTGGCCTCCTCAAGGTACAACTCGTGGCACAGAGATAAGAGAGACAGGATTTTTAGGGAGTAGCCCAAGAGCGAGCAGTCGGTATTTTACCTTCACTGCCTGGTTCTTTGTGTTGATGGGAGGGTTCTTCAGAGCTGCCTGCAGTGCAGCCATCATGTTCCCTGTGCCAGATGGTTAAGGACCAGACACCAAGTACATGGGCATCAAGCACCAAGACAGCCATACTTGTAGCTGGCTTGTCCATAAGTGAAAACACTCCAATGCAGGGATTCCCTCACCAGCTAAGATGACTTTACAGCCCAAGACAGCAATTCTCAGGCCATTTGAGGCAGGAGCAGCATCAACAAGCAGCTGTACAGTTCCAGGACTGTTGAATACTTCCTAGGCCTTTCCCTGAATGAAGATCCAAGTAAAAGAAACCATTCTCCATCACTTCTGCAATCTGCAGCCCTCGAGAACAGGTCTCAGCTTGTCAAATCCGGCCCCAGCAGCAGCCCTTGGGAAGAGTGACCAAGTGCCAGCTGAGCGAGGCAGCCCGGCTAGTGGACACGGGAAACTCTTTGGGCACAGAAAACCCCCCGTCTGCAGGGGGGGGACAGACAGGGGCTTTCCTGTGCCCAAAGGAACAGGAAACATCCCGGGACACCTCCCTGAGCGCAGCCCTGGGGCACTGCAGCTGCTGCGGGCAGGGGAAGAAGCTGGGCCGCCTTCCCTCTGCCAGCCCCTTTCCCCTTCAGCCTCTTCCCTCTGCCAGCCCCTTTCCCCTTCAGCCTCTTCCTGCTGNGCCGCCGGCCCGGGCCCGGCCCCGCCCCGAGCGGCGCCGGCGCAGCGGGAGCGCTGTCAGTGAATCCTGGAACGGCCCCCGCTGGAAGGGACCTTAGGGACCGCNCCCCCCCCCCGCCGCTCCCTTCAGGATATTGTCGCAGGCACGAGTCCACCTCGCCCTCATCAGGCCCCGCTTGCCCGTCGCCCCCGTCCTCCTCATCCACGAACTTGTTCTCGTCGTACTCGTCCACGTCCACCCGGCGGAACCGCGCCGAGGACACCGTGTGCTTCGCCATGGCCGCGCCCGCCCCGCGCAGCCGCCGCCGGCCCGGGCCCGGCCCCGCCCCGAGCGGCGCCGGCGCAGCGGGAGCGCTGTCAGTGAATCCTGGAACGGCCCCCGCTGGAAGGGACCTTAGGGACCGCCTCATCCCACCCCTGCCACGGGCACGGCCACCTCCCACTAGCCCAGGGTGCTCCGAGCTCAACCTGGCCTTGGACGCTGCCAGCGATGGGGCAGCCACAGCTTCTCTGGGCACCCTCACTCACGGGGAACAACTTATTCCCAATATCTAGTCTAAACCTACTCTCTTTCAATGTGAAGTTTCACAGATTCACAGAATAATCTGAGTTGGAAAGGACCGACAAGCATCATCGAATCAGTGTCTTAAGTAAATGGCCCATACTGGAATGGAAGTCACAACCTCGATGTTACTGTCACCGTGCTCTGACTGACTTTGAAGCCATTCCTACTTGTCCTGTCATTCCAGGCCCTTGTAAATAGTGCGTCCTCGTGATTTCCCTCAGCTCCTTCAGGTACTGCAAGGCCACCCCAAAGCTTCTCCTCTCCAAGCTGCACAATGCCAATTCTCCGAGCCTTTCCTCCCAGCGGAGCTGCTCCATCCCTCTGCTCATCCTGGTGCCTCCTTCGGACTCTCTCCAGCAGCCCCAGCTCCTTCCTGGGAAGAGCTGGGGCAGCTCTGCAGGTGGGGTCTCACCTGAGCACAGGGGCAGAATCCCCTCCCCTGCTGCCCACGCTGGGGCTCAGCCCAGGGCAGGGGGTTCAGGGCTGGGGCAGGTCCAGCTCCCACCCACAGCACCCCCAGGTCCTTCTCCCAGGGCTGCTCCATCTGCTCCTCCCAGCCTGGATTGACCCCGGGGGTTGCCCCGACCCAGGTGCAGCACCAGCACTTGGTCTTGTTAAATTTCATGATATTCCCATGAGCCACTTCTCGAGCTTGTCTGGGTCCCTCTGTCCACCCCCAGGACCCCGTGTGGGCTCCAAGTGAGGCTGGAGCTGCCCTGCTTGGACAGCGTGTCCTGCGAGGCTGCTCAGGGAGCCCCTACTCCAACAGCACCTAGTGACCTTCAGAGTTAAAAAATAGCCACGGCCTGATTCTTATTATTTAAAGTTACACTTGGCCTGTGTAGATAATAATTCTCCTATTATTAATTAGGAAATGACACAGCTTTGAGAGGTTCCTCTTAATAGAAAACAGCAGCCCTGGAAAAAAAAAATAGACATACACACACACACATATATATATATGTATATACACATATATTACATCCACTCTCTTATTATGGAGAAAACAGCTGGTGGGAAAATTTATTCCTGTATCAGTCCTACCTGCAGGACCACCCACCTTCTTGATAGAGCAGGAATTTAGGATATTAGGAATTAGGATTTAGGAATTGGGAACAGCCCACGTTCCACCAAAGTTGCTCAGCTTGGGAAGCTGCAATCCAGCTGTAACTGTGGCTGTAGCTTGGGGACTGCTGGCATTTTTCTGCTGGAAATTGGCTTAAGGGCAACAAAGTAATTGCAGGAGGTAAATAGACTGTCAGAGAGTGACAGAATGGTTTGGGTTGGAAGGGACCTTAGAGGTCATGTAGTTCCAACTGCCTGCCATGGGCAGGGAGTACTGAGGTTCAGTGTTTACTGCTGTGGCTTTTAAGGTAGAGGATTAAAACAAAAGTATATTCATAATCCATTATTTGAGACCCACAGTTATTCCATGGGTTAAATTTGGCAGGGGGGGTTTCATTGGTGTTTTTTGCCATCTATGATCTCAGTTTGTGGATCAAACTGAGATGGATCTGTGCCAACCTCAGAGCAGATGTGTGCCATAGGGAAACACTTCAGAATGAGGACTTCCACTGAATTATTTATTCCCTTGCCATTTTTAAATGCCTTACTATATTTCTGGGTCTGGGGTATAGCTGTTCCCTCTGAGAGGGCAGAAATGCCCCTGGGAAAAGCCCTCCTTGGCTTGGAGACATCAGAGGAAGCAGAGTGCCTTCCATAGCTGGGAAAGGTTGTTGGGAGGCTGGGTTGAGAGAGGAAAAAGCCTTTAAATTCTGCTGTCCAGCTGGGTTCCCCTGCATTCCTTGGGGAAAGGCTGTCCTAGAAGGTGTTTTATTCCTGTCATGTTAATTTGATGTCGGTTTTGTGTACCTGCTAGCAGAGCTGGGTGACGAGGGGTTGCCCCCGTGATGCTGCACACAAAGTGGCAGAGCAGGTAGGGCCATGCCCCTCCTGGCAGTCCCCGCAGGGTCACCCGGGGCCAGAGGGTGCAGAGGTCCCGCAGAGCCCCGCAGAGAGGGGACTGCTCCTGCAGGGGCAGGGCTAAGAGAAGTAGAGGCAGAGCGAGGTGTGGGGGTCCCTCAGCTGGAAGCTGAACGTTTTCCTCACGAAGCAGTGCTGAGCCTCATGGCAGGGTGAGAAATTGGAGTAGGGGGTGATGCAGCTGATGCATCCAGGTAAGCGCCTGCCTCAAACAGCACAGCCTCGGGGTGCTTGCCTTGGCTACTGCAGTTTGTGGCATGGCCTTTCTGGAGGACTCTGCCCGAGAAGCTCCTCAGCTCACAGAAGAGAAGGTTTTGGGGAGTCCCTGGGGGTCTGAAGCCAAAGACCCTGTGGGATTCCTTGTATGGGACTCTGTCTTCCTCCCCTGTCCCTATGTTGTAGGGACACTTGGCACACACGTGGGTCTGCCTCTGCCAGCAGCAGGCCTTTACCATAGTGTCCTGGTGTGTCAGGAATTCTTGGAAAACTGTTTTCTCTCCTGTATTCATGTTGTATTGAAAAATCTCCCAGTTTATGGGCTATAGAGCCGACAGTCCTAAATGAAAAAGAAAAGTAATGTTTTAATTCAGACCTTCAGTTTGTTTTGCGCTTCAACTACATATATAATGGTGGACAGTTTCTTCAAAAAGCTACTGAAACTTGTAGCAGCATTGGTTAACTTGGTTGATGGCACAGAGAATAAAACTCTTGGAGCCTGGGGGCATTATTCACAAATCAGCCTTTTTGCTAAAATAATGAGTAAAAATTTCTCATTTACCCTAGAGAGGATAAAATGCACAACAGAAACAGCCACACTTTTCAGGATTGTTACAGGTGATTCCATGACTCAATCTGGCAAAAAACCATGCAAACACCATCAAAAAAAGAACTTAAAAAGGTGTAATTACCATGTCAGCAGGTCCAGCTCAGGGTAATAGCAAATATTTATCTGATTTCCTTCAGTGGCTTTTTAAGTTTCCACTTTACGGCTCTTGCAATCTTTGCAAATTCTGTGGTGCAGAAGAAGGTTCCTCCCTGGTCTGGGCAGTTCAGTGCAGAAGGATCTTTCCCAGAGCAGGGGCTTGGCCCCAGTTGAGAGCAGGCAGGTTCTTTTAGGTGTTTCCAGGTGCCACTTTCTGGGAGATGGGAACACAAACAGAATTTGCCTTTGTGGGGCCAGGCATCTGTGGGACTTGAGCTGCTGTTCTGTGCCTGTCAATATTTTTTTTCATTTTTCAAGTGATACCATTGCCCTTTTTTATTAGTGAAGTTTTGCTACAAGATTGTTATAGCTGAAATCTGGCTGTTCTAAGGAATGTCCAGCTGAGTTTCTTTCCAAATAACTTGTGTGTTTGTCTGCCTGATGTGCCAGAAAGCTCCTGTTGTACTTCTGCTCCAAGATTTTCCCTTTCTTAGGAAGTTTGTGTCACCCTCCCTGAGGCTGTAATTCCAGGAAGCAGTGGGCCATTCTGTGAGTAAGCTCAATCATGCTTTGTACCAGGGTGCCAGAGAAGGTCGAACACAAATTTTGTGTGGATGAACAACTTTTGGCTCAAGCAGGAAATTATTTGTCTTCACTGCTGCTCTCATTGCCCCCATCATTCCTGGATCCTGATTAAATCTGTTGCTACACCACTGTTAAACATTGCCATCTGCATATTTTATCACAGCTCACTTCTGCATTCCACCCTGTTTTGCCCTCTGTCAGTATTTAATTTTTTCCTTAAATTCATCATTTTGCTAATTTGCTTTGCTTTCCACTCCTGACTCTATACTAACTTCTGTATATTGTCCTCATATCTTTTTGCATATATATGTGCTGATCCTTCCTGATCCAGGCCACTGTGCTGTTCTCATTCAGATTCTCCTAAAGACTGGCTTCCTGACATCAGGAATGTTCCATTTGTCATTTCTGGTGTTTCTGTACATTTTGGATGGTCAGTTGTGCTCTATTCTGTGCAGTGCAATGTCACCCTGACAGTGCTGTGCCTCGGAAAATAGGAAGTGCCTCTGCTCCCTGGCATAAAGGAGGGCATGTCTGGAGAAACGAGTGGTTTTTTTTGGAGAGGGGTGTCAAGAGAGGGTGTCACCCCCTCGCCAGTTCTCCTGAAGGCTGCCAGTGCTAAAGACAATTGAAAAAGCTGCGAATCGGGGATAACGTTCCGATTCCTCCTGTCCTTGCTGGTGTTCCTGCAGAGTTGGGATGGCCACACGATGGCAATGTCGCACCTCAGGGATGTGTGTCGCTTTCTGCTGGACGGAGCCGATTGCTTCCCTAGCTCCGTTTAAGTGTCTCTAGAAGTTTTCAACCAAAAGCACTGGAAATTTTACATCTCCCCCTGAAACTTGCCTCTTTTTCTTTGGCTGGTGCTTCGCCCTGATCAAAACCCGTCAAATTTTCTATCTCCTCAATCAACAGTATCACATCCTTACAGGATAGGAGTCACATCCAAAACTACCCCATTGGATGGATTAATTGGAAGAGCGTTCCCACAACCAAAGTGCATTTCTGGATGTGCAGCATCAGCCTTTGGCTCCTTTGCCAGTGTTGTCCCTCTACATGAGCCACCATTCTGATACAGAAGATAGTGTCTGATGGATCCCTAGGAACTCAAAACAAGTGTTAACATATCCATGTTTATCTCTATCCATCTCTATCTCTATATCTATCTCTCTCTATCTCTCCAATTATACCTAAAATTATAATTCTATCTCTGCCCCTCCAAACTATATTTGGAAGGGACTGGGATATAATTATAACTTTAAGAAATTATTTAACTCTTTGCTAGAATGCCTCTCTGGGGCAGAGGGCACGAGGTACCAATTAGTGCCCCGTGACAAGGCACAAATGTTCACAGGAGGAACCGAGGAGGAATGCTTTATCCAGTGAAAACCACAGGGAAAACAGTCCCTAATGACTCTCTCTGGAAGTGAGCCAGGGTCCAAGCCATATGTTCTGCACCTAGGGAAAAAACCCTCATGATCAGGGCTGGGATTTTCTTTTTCTTTATCCAAATATTAGATAAACTCTGGTATCTCTCCAGGCTAAAAAGCATGCAGAAATTCTGATCCATCCCAGCGTGGCTAGTTTGGGCCTGATTTTACTGATTTAAATGTGTGATTTTGGGATTTCTGAAGATGTCTTTTGGCAGCAAAATTGTGTGCATTGATTAGACAGAAGCTGATGCATCATTATATGGAATCAGGATGTTTTATTCCCCCAACTAAACCGTGATCTGCTTGCACAGGCTGGTGTAAGTGTTGCTGTGTGTATGGGGGGAGGAGGGGAGGCACGCTCTGGAGCTTCCCCCAAAACGCTGCACTCAGGACAAGGATGATTCCTCTCTCTTGTGCCTCTGAAATGTGAGTGTTGAAATTCTGTTGCATTTCTTAGTACAGCCTGGTGCAAAATAATCTCTGCTGGAAGAATTTTACACATTTTCATTCAGTAGGGAGTTTATGTGAGTTCAAAGTCCAGAGCAGTCACAATGGTCCTGCAATGAGTCAGAGACTTGACGTTCCTGCACAGCCCAAAGGTTTAAAAAATAAGAAACAAAAGATATGAAGGAAGAAGCAAGATCTGTCCACAGCTGCTCATAACCATGTCCAGACAATTTGAACCACACTGCCTGCTCTCCAGCTCATTGAACACAAGAGGAGATGGGATATCTCATGCCACAGGACTGCTGCTCCTGGCTCTGGAGCAGGGCCCTGGTGCTCTGCACTCTGCCAGGGGGCCATAAAGATTAGCCAGGTTTTAGGTCCTGGGCTGGGAATGTTTCTTGCTTGAGCTCCTGTGAAAGTCAGACCTTCACAAAACCATTCCAGCAAATTTGCCTCATGTGACTTGTTTAGCCTCAAAGTGATTGGAATTATCACCTCACTTCCAGAGATTTTTCCAGGGCTTCATTATCTTGATTGTTTCCCTTTCTCTATGTCTAAAAACAAGTATTTTCCCCTTTTCTGTCTATTGAGAGTAGAACTGAAACCCACAGAGCAGCAAGCAGTCTGTAAGGGGAATGACAAATAAGGACATTTACATGCCATAGACAGGGTAACCAAGTTAAATTTTAGGATAGCAAAAGTCATAAGGAAAAATTATAGAAATAACCCAGTATTTTGATTATTAAAAAGAAACCAACCCCATTCTACTGAGTGCAGTCACACCAGAGATTATAGGTGGAGAAATTCTTACATATTAATTATAAAATGTTATCAGGATGCTTTGTTTGTCAAACAATTGGACAGATTTCCTCTTGCCCTAAGAAAGAGCCAGGGAACTTGCCAAGAGCCTATGTTTACAGAGCAAAAATATAGAGGAAGAAAATGAAATTTAGAGATGGAAGGAGAAGAGACCTTTCCTATATTGCACATAACATATATATTTCACACACACACACACACACACACACACACACACACATACACATATATATAGCACATCTATGTAAAATATTCTGCTTCATCTTCTTTCCCTTTAAAATGAAGATGATTCTTGGGACTCAAAGAGACATATTTCATTCCTAGAAAATATGAGTTCAGAAAATAATTTAAGATTTGGGGTCAAATGATTAGTGTGCACACAGATTTGCTTCCATGCTGATCAGTGAAGTTTGGACGGTTTCCAGAAGCACAGGACCAGGGAAAGTTTTACCAATTACTGGCCTAAGTGCTATGAGACAGACAGTAACAGTCATTTTAATTTTTGTGTGAACTATGAGCCTTGTACATGTAGAATATTGCACCAATGTTCAGTCCAAATCTGATCTCATTTCCACCTGTCTCCTTTTGAGCCCTTCTCTAGGAATGAGGGGAGCTGTGCTGGCAGAACACC
Organism: Leptocoma aspasia; assembly: GCA_013399835.1. Lineage (NCBI taxonomy): Eukaryota > Metazoa > Chordata > Aves > Passeriformes > Nectariniidae > Leptocoma > Leptocoma aspasia. The sequence continues at coordinate 136,360 of VXAX01004319.1, read as the reverse complement.
CACTGGAATTGTGACTGTTCACAGAGTAAACCAGGCAAATCCTGATTACCAGTGCAGTAATTACACCTACCATCTCCTCCTTCCACAGCAGCTGCCTGGTGGTTCCTATCAAACTGAAAAATCCTGGCTGTATGCCAAGGAAAAAGAGAGGGCAGAGTTTGGGAACACCCAGAGTTGCTGGAGATGCTGTGAGCCTGGGTATCCCAAACAACTCATATTTCTCTATCTGGATACCCCATTTTCTTTCACTATGCAGGGATGAGTGTTGGCTAAATAACATTATTTAAGATCTGCTATTTTCTAATAGAATAAGACTTTCTATAGTGTAGGAAAATCTGCTTTCAATTGCCATTGTTGGGCATTACTTCAGTCAATGAAAACAAAGTGTGCTTGGGAAGCTGCCTGGAAGCCATGTGATTTCAGGGTATTGCTATTTCCCTTTTTAAGAGGAAGGAAAGCCAACTTTTTTCTTTTATGTCATGGTTGAATACAGTGATGTATCCAGTATGGAGGAGGGGAATTCACTCCATATCACTCCTGTGATATGTGTAGGGCAGCTCTTTGTGCCCATTTGCAGGCATTTGGAGACTCCCAGACCCACCTGAGTTATGCAGCACCCGTGGTGGGCAAGTCCTGCCCAGGAGCTGAGGGTCTTGCAGCCCCTGTTCCATGGCTGCTGCAGGTATGGTCCTCATTTACATCAATATGGAATTTGGGTTTAAGCTGCTTCTGGCAGCTTTGCCTCTGAATGGAGTCAGACTGCACAGGTGAAGGCAAGATTATATTTCTTTCCCTATATATATGTAGTACTTGCTGTCTGTTTGATTGAATTAATTTTTTTTCCCAGACAGTTTATTATATTAGGATGTTCTGGGGCTTTCATTTTGCCCTGCTGCTTATGTACCAAAAACCAGGCCAATGCTTTGCAGGTATTTCTCTGCTGCACACGTTCCCCTTTCCAAGTGACTCTAAGTGATTATATCCCGTTCCTGCATCCCTTCCATCCCTGGAAATGCCCAAGGCCAGGTTGGATGGGGCTTGGAAAACCTGGGATAGGGGATGATGTCCTTGCAGGGGTGGAATGAGATGACCTTTAATGTCCCTTCCAACCCATTTCATGATTCCATGAAAGAAACCCTGTTTGCTGGGCAACAATGTTCTATACTTCGCTTGCTCCATTCTACATGACTTTTTGTATACTAACAAAGGTACTGAAACATAAAGTGAAAACACTGCTCTAAAGTATAAAATTATTTTAAGTTACACTTGGCCTGTGTAGATAATAATTATCCTATTATTAGTTAGGAAATGACACAGCTTTGAGAGGTTCCTCTTAATAGAAAACAGCAGCCCTGGAAAAAAAAATAGACATACACACACACATATATATATACACATACACATATATTATACCCACCACCACCCCCCTTATTATGGAGAAAACAGCTGGTGGGAAAATTTGTTCCTGTATCAGCCCTACCTGCAGGACCATCCACCTTCTTGATAGAGCAGGAATTTAGGATATTAGGAATTAGGATTTAGGAATTGGGAACAGCCCATGTTCCACCAAAGTTGCCTCAGCTTGGGAAGCTGCAATCCAGCTGTAACTGTGGCTGTAGCTTGGGGACTGCTGGCATTTTTCTGCTGGAAATTGGCTTAAGGGCAACAAAGTAATTGCAGGAGGTAAATAGACTGTCAGAGAGTGACAGAATGGTTTGGGTTGGAAGGGACCTTAAAGGTCATGTAGTTCCAACTGCCTGCCATGGGCAGGGAGTACTGAGGTTCAGGGTTTACTGTTCTGGCTTTTAAGGTAGAGGATTAAAACAAAAGTATGTTCATAATCCATTATTTGAGAGCCATAATGGCCTTTTTGAGCTATCTTTGTGTAGGTCCTCTCTCAGCTGTAATGGCACCTTTATTTGCAGTGAAGACATGACCAACTGGAAAAATTCCTTTTGGTCTTCATTAACCATTTTTAAAGAAACCCTTCTCCCCACTCTGCAGTGTTGCTGGCCTCAATATCTACATCAAAGGAGACTGTAAAACAATTCCTCAAATAATTGAGCAGGAAAAGACAAAACAGTGACCTAGATAAGATGCTTTTCCACCAGCACAATAAGCACAATAATGTCCTGAGAAAGGATTCCATAGTCCCTGGTGTCTCCCTTCCCTGGGGACTAATTAAGTTTTGCTGTGGATTCTCTTTTTTAGCATTTTACCTGTTTAATATCTGTGTTTGATCTGGGTGGTGTATTGTGTTCTTGTATGAGCACAGAGACCAACAAAGATTAGAGAGGGCAGGTTAGCACAGGCAGAGGATTTGCTGCCATAGGATTGTTCTGGGAAAGGGCTGCTCCTGGAACTAGTCATAACATGGACATGATACACATAATTTCTTAAGACTTTTGATTAAACATGTAGGAACAAGTTCATTAATGCCCTCTATGTTACGTGCAGGGTATTCCTTTAAGGTATTTTTATGTTAATCAACATTTAATGAGTTGAATATTCCTTTGGAATTTTTTTTTCATCCTTCTTGTCTAAATACTATTGGAGGAACTGCTTTCCTCGTCCCCCAACTGCAGACTGAACCAGAGGAATCTGTCATTTGTCCACTGAGTAGGCTGAGAGCTGGCAACAAGGTTACAGGGAAGGAAATCCATGGTGATTAAAGAAAAGGAGGTGGGAGAGGAGGAAGGGGACCCATCCTGTTATGGAGATGCAATCGGTGAGAGTGTTGTGGTGACACAGCCTCAGGAAAAGGCCAGACCTTCAAACTGGAGTTAAATTGCCTTGGAGGGGCAACACTGTTCCCTTCTCCCCCCTCACTAAACCTTCAGTGGCCAGGCTGTTGCAAAGGTTAGTTAGTGTTATCTAGAACTGATTAGTGATGAGAGGCAAGTAAAAAGGTCACCTTTTCTTAAAAGGAAGAAATTAGTAAAGCTGAAAAAGAGGGGAAAATGCAAGGTTGGCGTGTTATCCAGTATCACTGTCATAAAAACCCAAATACATATCCCTGTCTGAACCCAATTATCAGCCTTGCCTGACTTCCCTGGAGATTTAACTCTTGAGTCTCTTCCAGAGCTCAGCTATGAGCTCAGATGCTTTGGATTTTGTTATTTAATTGTAAGGAAATTAGCAAGTAATATATGGATTTTCAAATTAAAGCTCGAGGAGGGGTCTGACTGAGAATAGGAGGATTTAATGGCTGTAATCTTTGGATTAAACTTTGTCTTTCCATGCACTCGTAAACAGACATGTTTCTCAGGAAAAAAAGTAACATCCATCAAAATAATCTTGAAGGTTTGGGAGATGTGGTAATAGCTGCATTGTTAGAATTGTTTGTGGAAAGGGATTTGCAGTAAATCTCTTGGTGTTCAGATTAAACTGGACAATACCCTTACGTGTCTGCATGGCAGCTGCTGGGATTGCAGCCACAGAATTATCCACAACCATCCATTGGTTTTTCCAGGCCTCTGATGGCTCAAGTTGTTACTGAGTCCTGTGTTGTGAGAGCACTGGAAATAACATCTTACCAGAGTCCTTGTGCACTTCTTTGTCAGTGATTCTCTGTTTCAGCCTCTCTTTTTGTAAGGCTTTCTTCTGAGGCTGCCAGGCCTGAATACAGAGTAGGAAGTCACTCCAGCTGCTTTCCTCGTGCTGGCATTCTGTGCCGAACAGGAATTGCTGAGCAAAGAAAATAATTTCCCCAGAGATTTGCGGGGTAGCACAAAGACAGTCTAGTGTTTGTTTTTTTTTAATTAGAAGTTCCTGCCAAATACTGTCATCAAGGGTTGGGGAAGGAAGGGAGAGAGGGAAATAAATAGATGAAGACTGGAGTCCACTTGGATGAGCGAGAAGCCTACTGGGGTTGGCCCTTTATCCTGTGAAACAAAACTCTCCACCCCAGGTTCATGATGTCAGTTTGCAGGGTGCATTTTGCACTTACCAGAGGAGCCCAAGTTGTAGGTGGTGGCAGTCTGGGTCTGGGACACATCCTCGTCCATGGAGAATTTTAGGAGGTGGCAGCCAAGTCAGGGCCACTGCCCCTAAACACGACCATCATCCCTTTTCCCTGTGAAACAAAACTCCCCACCCCAGGTTCCTGGTGTCAGTGTGCAGGAGGTGCTTAGCACTACCAGACAAGACCAAGCTGGAGGTGGTGGCAGCTTGGCTCTGGGAGACACCCTCGTCATTGCAGAATTTTAGGAGGTGGCAGCACACTTGGGGCAACTGGCACCTGGACCCGAATGTCCTCCCTTTTCCCTGGGAAACAAAACTCCCTCCTCCAGGTTCCTGGTGTCAGTGTGCAGGAGGTGCTTAGCACTACCAGACAAGACCAAGTTGTAGTTGGTGCCATATAGTAGAAGGGTGGTGGAGCCACAAGCAACACTGTAGAGAGCTTCAGGCATCTGCTCATATAGAGTGATATCTACCACTTTAAAAAGGCTACAAGCATCTATATCTGCTCTTTGTTGTTCCTCAGTACAACCTTTTAAACTCTTGATCTTACATGCATTCCACCTGTGTGTCCTCTCCACCCTTTTGTGGTTGGTCAGTGCACCTCAGCACTCCATGTCTCATTACCTTCAATACCAGTCACTTGTCCTACACAGCTGGAGCCCATTGGGGATGAGGCTCAGCCACAGCCCCACTCCCAATCACCACAAACTGTGTGCCTACAACAGTGGCAGCTTGGGTCTGGGAGACATCCTGATCCACGTGGAATTTTAGGAGTCAGCAACGCACTGGGGGCCACTGGACCTGGACCTGAACGTTGTCCCTTTTCCCTGTGAAACAAAACTCACCATCCCAGTTTTTGATGTCAGTGTGCAGGGTGCAGTTGGCACTACCAGAGCAGACCAAGTTGTAGGTGGTGGCAGGTTGGCAGTGGGAGACATCCTGATCCGTGTGGAATCCCGGAGGCGGCAGCCCACTCGGGGCCACAGGCAGAGTAAGAGCAGTGCTTTCTCTACAGAACTCTTGCTGCTTAATTTCTAACATCTTATCCAGAAAAGAGGGCTGGGATTCTTTGGTTTTATTTTCCTTCCCTCTTCCGTGGATCTTGGTTCTGACTGCTATTTCTCCAACAGAATTGAAGGGATTATGCAACTTTGCACTTGGTTTTGGACTAGCCAGTGGAACAAAAATAAGCATAATTCCTTTTCTTAAGTGGGTGCCAAATTCTCAAGTGACACATCATGCCATGTTATGGTGATGAATGCATGGCTGGCTGCTTGCACAGCTGGAGCTCAAATTCTCATTTTTTTCTTAAAAGAAAAGTTAATAAGGTTGCAGTTTCTTTGCTTTCTTATTGCTTTGCAAAGGAAAGGTTTAGAAAATAATCCATAAAGAATAAATGACACGTATTTGGGAGAAGAGGAAGATATGGAGCCATTTCACTTCTTGTTGCAGGTTTAATCCAGGATAAATCTGTAATAACTTAAACATACTGAGACCTGATGCTGTCTGGTGCTGGATGGGGAATACATTGGGTGGTTTATTCCATTCCTCAGTGCACTGGTGACCACTTTATTTGTACTTTTGTATTACTTTGTAATATTTGACTCTTTCTTGTGTTCTTTCTGGCACTATTATCAAAGACTTGTCTTGCAGTTTGAATAGGCCTCTCTAGCAAGGTGGCTTCAGGTCAGAACTGATTAGTGGATGAAAGATTGTGTGTTTAAGCTCATTTTTTTGAGGATGTTGCAAAATCCCTGTAATGCAGAAGGCAGATGTCGGTACACCAGGATTGAAAAATTGCCTATCTAGTGCATATATATCTGTCCTGACAATTCAGCTGTGGACAAGTACGGAGTAACTTTACCAGAAATGTTCCTCTATGAGTCTCTCAGTGTTCATCTTATAACCCAAAGTGAAAGCATTTAATATTCTTTTGACTTTTTGGTGTGTGGTTTAATGGTTTTTAATGCATATTTTATAATTATCTGCTCTAGGTTTTGATTTCCAGTCCAGCTCATCTCCCTGAGCATAGTAACATATTGCACAATTAATTTGCTGTTTATAATATGCCCCTGAAAAGAGGCTCTTCCATCCTGTTTATTCCTGTGTTTCCAGCTGATCTCCGCAGAACAAAACAGCGGCTTCTGCGCCAACTTTTCTTACAATTTTGCATAACACTGTTCAACTTTGTCCAATTTTGAAGGTCTTGGGTTTTGTTTCGTTGAGGAAGACTTTCTGAAAAATCTCAGAAATACAAGTATGTCATCTCAATACAATGAATAGGGTTTCAGTTTGCTAAGTAAGTTTTTAGTAGGCTAGATGGTAGACCTGAATTTTCTCTAAAATTTTCCACTCTGTTAGCACCTATACAAGAGGATTTCCTCTTCACAGGGTTTTGGGTTTTATTTTGCTTTTTGGACTTTGTCTAATTCTTTGGTAAAGATCATCTGCAAGAGAATTGGGGGAACTGTCAAAACACAGGTTGTTTCCTGTCATTGTCTAGAGCATTGTGGGCTTCCATCTCCTTCCTGCCTTTTGTTCCTGGGTTGATAATGTTGTCTTTAAATAAGTTCAAACAAAAATAGATGTAATAGAACTGGAAATAGAAACGAGTATCCTTAAATGAATGTCTTTGCTGCCTGAGCACACTGTGCCAATAACAATAAAACCAGGTGATCCCAGAGGGGAGTGAAGTGTTTACAGCCTGTGGGTCTAATCCTGTCACCTTTCCCTTGCAAGTGAATCTGATGAAGTCACTTCAAGGAAGTGACAGATGGATGACAGCAGCAGCCAAGTAGCAAGAGGGATTTCTTTTTAGATGGAGCATGCTGCTCCCAAAAAATCACAGCAGTTTTAATAGGTGTTGATCGTTTGTTCAATGTGAGTTGTGCTCTATTACTCTACCTCCAAGTGGCACCAGTGGCAGGAGTGTTGGATGTTGGACTTGAGAGATCCATTGTAAAATCTGTCCTTGCACTGTAACAGCGCCCAAAGGTCATAGTGAGGGTTTATGCCCTGTCCTGGAACATCTGCAAGTGGGCAGGAGTCTGTCTCAGAACACGGCATGAAAATCAAAAGGCAGAACAGAGGTAGAACAAACAAGGGGAAGGATGTAGGGCAAAGTGTGAAGGTAAATACCAACAAAAGCAAGTATTTATAAATCACTAGTGATAAGCCCCAAAAAGGGCTGTGCATTTTTTAAACATCTGTTAGTAAAGGAAATATTGCTTCTGTCCCATAGTTACATTTCTGGCATCAGGATAAAGGTGCACCTCAAAGCTGGGTGTATCATTTTGAAATGGGTTACCAAGAGTGTAGTGTTAGTATACAAAAAAAAAAAAACCTTTATCCTTGGGAAGCTTCTGGCAGGCATTGATCTGTGAGAAGAGGCACCAGTAGAGATGAAAAGATTCTAAAATGAAAATAAGGAGAGTCAAAAAGTGAGATTGAGTTTTGAGTGGTCTTAAAAGGAAGTATTAAATAAGTGAATGAAAAAGAAAGTCTTAGTGCTGCATTTTTACTGATCTGGTGGGTAGGAATGTGAGCTTTGGAAAGCTCAGAGTCTGCAGTAGGTAGAAGACAAAAGTCACAGCAGCAGAAAGGGAAAAAATGGGAGTTGACTTATGCTGATAAAGGCATTTTTGCCTCCCCAAGCAAAATAAGCCACTTCCAGAAACAGTTTAGCACTCATTTATTAAACCAGAGTGCCATTGTGTGTGTGGCTGGCAAAACATCTGATGGACATGACTGAGCCTCTTCTTTATCTGTGTTGTGACTTAACTCAATTGCTGTGTTTCACAGGAGAGAGAACATAATGGACATTAGAAGTAAATGTGTTGCTGTCTGCAGTTCAAAACTGCCTTTGTCTTGTTTTCAAACAGTTACAGAATTTCTTCTCCAAGGGTGGAACTTGCTGGAGAGTTTTTAGATGATGAAAGAACAACTCCCCTGAGGAAGATTCATGGAAGCTGAAGAAGGCAAGTCACTGTTGTATGTGGCTGTACAATATTTTAGAGATGGAGGAGGTAAAACCAATCAAAGAAAAAAGTAACTTGAAACCCCCAAACCCCAGTCTCCCCAAACCTGGATTTTATTGCACTGCACTCAAAAGACAGAATTTCTAATTTAGAGATTCCTGTGTTCAAAGCTGCAGTAGTTAGTAAAGCCCTGAAATTTTGTTTGAGGAGTATGTATGATGAAAAAACATTATGTGTTTGCAGAGGGACCACTATATCTATTTCTAGAGTTATCTGTTACATATTTGTTTACAATTTTCTTGTTGGTGGCTCCTCCCTGCTCAAAAGAAAGCTGTGAAGAAGCTTTCTGATTTAATAGGAGTCTGATTTAATAGGGCCTCCTGGGCTCTGTAGAAGGGCTGTAAAATCTTTGTAGGATTTGGTGAAGTCAGATAGAATGAATGTAGCATCAAAAAAATCAAGGGACCTGTAGATAAGAGGAATTGTTGCTTCCCTTCATTTATTTCCCTTTTAGCCCAATGAAGAGGAGAAAACATGATGACAACTCTAGCTTTCTGTTGCCTGAGTGCTGGGAAAAATTTTTGGGTCAGTAAAAAGCTTGCAAGGCTTTGTTTGAGATCTGGCTGAGAAAATGGTTCATGGTGTGCAACCATCTCCAGCACCCAGAAGATATCTCTGATATGACAGGCATTCAGCAGGCTCTTTAAATCGGGGTCTAGGAACTTCTTACTATCCTGAAACATGTCCCACAGTAAAGGGGGGAGACATAATTCTTAAATTTAATATGGATCATTTAGGCTACAAAAAAAAAAACCAACTATTATAAGAATACAAGGATTTATGATTAATTTATCCCTGTTATTTTAATCTTAGAGGTCAAGAAAATGCAAGCACTAGGATTTTTCCTAGGAACAGCATTTAAATTCAAACTCTTCATTTACCCATTGTGGAAACTAAATTATGTGCATGAAGGGAGTGAGTCAAACCTAAGACATGCTGCCATCTGATTATAACCCAATGGGTGGGAGGGACAAAGTCCTTGGGCTTTGAACTAGTTAGATATAAATACAGAGCTCACTGGCAAAGGTCTGCTCAGAAGGACAGGGGGCCCCAGACAGAAGGGGAGGTACTCCCAGTATCCCAAATAACACACACTCCAATATAATTAATAAGCCCAGAGTCTTCTGGGGAGTGCTTGGATTAAAGGATACTGGAGTGATACAGGCTTCCAGGGGAGGAAATATTTTTCTTTTAAGAGGAAAAATGAAAAAGACTCTGTGCCAGAATTAGAAGATGAAGATCCTTACAGCCAACAGAGATTTATCCTGTTTAAACATACTGTAACAGGGCCATAAAAGGCAGATGTGCAGTATATCTGTAATCAAAGCAAAATGAAACAGGGCAGGAGGGAAGTTTTGAGTACTCATTTAATCAAATAGTTAAATTTCTTATTCTGGAAACTGAAGCTTGCTCAAAAAGAACAGGAAGCATGGCAAGTAATTTGGGAATGAGGGGGAGGATTGAATACTAACTAGCCAATAACATAAATGATAAATTTGTAAATGTATTGAAAGTAAGAAGCTTCTTATGGAGAATCAGCCTGCGTATGGAGACAAGAGACCAGTGAGAGAAAATCAGCATTGTGCTAAATCAACCCAATACGTGTTTGTGCAATGGCCAATTTAACTATTAAACCTGATTTAGGTGCAGAAAAAGAAATCTGAAACACAGTGAAGACAATCTTTTAGGTAACAATGAGACCCATTTGATTTATTTTATACAATAAGATTTTGGCTTAGGCATTTTGGTATGTCCTGTTATGGCACTGTTGTGTTCTTGTACAGATTAAATGATTGCTGGATATATTAGCCTTCTGTTCTCAATTTTCTATAACTTTTTGTTGGAGAAAGCAGGGATAATTTTTATTAGTTCTGCGTAAGCACTGAGGTTGATTCAGGTCCCATGACAATGGAATTGGTGTCAGGAGAGTTACCCACAGTCAAATTTGTAATTGAGCAGTGCCTTTTTATATGATTAAGTATTTATTCTTTTCAGAGAGTTTTAAAATTGTTCAAATAAGGCCCTTGGCCTCTGCTCAAAGGTGAACTTTTTGGAAAGTCTGAGTGAAAACATTTCATCCGTTTGTGAATATGAGGAGAATGGAAAACTATTTTTCCCCTCCATAAAGAGTTTTTTGCTGCCTTCTTTTGAACAGCTCTGCAGTGTGAGTAGCTGAGGCCTGTGGGCTAAAATTTGGCATTGAAATAGCCATAACTATGAAGTGCCTTAGTTTTGGCTTTGACTTGACTGAGTTGTGAGCCTCAGGAAACAATGTTCTCAGCATGCACTCCAGGGTGTTGTTTCTTCCTTCAAAGCTGCTAAAACGTGCAGCAGAGAGGATTTACAGTGAGCAACTGAGGAGCTGTGCAGCGCAAAATTAGAGAAAGATATTGCTCTGAAGCTGCAGGGTCACGTGGGCATGGAACAGGAACAAGAGACCTCTCAAAGCACTTATGGTTTATGAAAAGTTTCTGGGTGTTCTGTGGTCCGTGAAACTGAAAGTCAAGTTCTAGGACCTGCAGTTTCTGCTCCTGCAGGTCATTTCCAAGGAGCCCAGAGAGGGAGTAGGGATAAGGTGTGTGTGAGTAGGGATGGGGCTAAGCCCAGGCTCTGAGGCACCCAGGCACTACTTCCACTCCTCTGGAGGAGAGGCTCAGGGAACAACACACTGCTGTTCCTCCCCAGGACATAGCAGGGGGGCACTTTCCCAGCAATCTGCCCCTGGTTTTACACACAGGATTGCTTTGAAGGCTTTCCCAATGGGAGTCCAGGGACTCGCTGTTCCTGAAGGAGATATGCCCCCCAGATCTGAGATTATGTCTCTTTGGACAGCACAGCCTGTGAAACAGTGCATGCCTATCTAATTGCAATCACATGTGAAATCAGAGGGTCAGGGATGGCTGGATGTGCTTCCTTAACTACGTAATTTTTTGACTTAGCATAGTTAATTATACAGCCTTATGAAACATTAATTTAGTTTTATGTATGGGAGCTCTGATGCCTTTCTTTTGGCATTTTACAATGAAGCTGGTTAATATTTGCAATTACTTGAAGGCTTCTGTTTAGTTCTGGTGTCCAGGAAGACAGATTATGTGTGTCTGGTTCTTTACTGAGCTGCAACTGCATTGTCACATCTTTCAGAGTGAAGGGGGAGCAGTGTTTTCCCTTTTCCACAGGAGTGAGGCTTGCAAAGGTTGCAGACAGTCAAAAAACAGACGTACAGTGTGTAATGTAGCATTTTGTTCACTTTGATTAATTAGTAGTTTGTAATTGAAATTCAGTGTTTGATTCTAACAACTTTTCTGACTGGCTGATGTGTAATGATAGTGGATCTCAGTAATTTAAAGAATATATATAACCAAGTTTATTAATCCCAGATGAGGCAGATGGAAGACCTGGCTCACCTCTGCTCCCTTCTACATCAGCTCACAGCACATGCAGAGCTCTGCACGTGCTGATGGAAATGTGAGGTATGTGCCTGTGAGGTGCTTTGTGCCATAAAGGACCTTCAGGAGATTGCAGTGCACTGAATATTAAGCAGCTCTAAAGCAGCCCATGACAAACTAAGTGTGTAATGGAGTGGGAAGCTGGAACTTGGGTGTGCACAATGTGAAGGAACACTCCCAGGTGAATCTCCTGTAGTGTCTATGGTGAAGAGCTCTCTGCTGCCAAACAAACACAGTAAAACTGATTTGTGTTTGGATTTCTATAGTGTCTGCATTATCTAGCTTTTGTGGTTCACCTGCATATGATTTTTTTTTTTAGTTTCAATCTCCAGAACTGCAGGCCACATTACCTGTTCGTTATCAAATTGAGAGCATGTGCCATAAACAGAAAGCAAGAACTAAGTATGGTTTAAAGAAACCAGATGAATAACAATTAATGAGATAGTCTTAATAGAAACAGTATTTATTTTCTTTTGTAGGCAGTCACTTCAAAGGCATCATCCATTGCAGGGGTGTCTCTTTGGACATTCTGTAGGATGTGCATTCTATAGGATGGATTCTTGTATTTCCTAGGCAATGAACAGAGTGTTTCACGGAATTTTTTTTTTCAATTAACAGTTAGGTAATGCCCATAAGGTGGCATTGCTTTGGAGAAAAAGGTAATATTATAAAGATATTGACTATAAAGGCATGGTTACTAGGAAGTGTCTTGCATAACCAACACACAACCAGTTCTGGCTCCTGGCCTACTCAAGCACCGAGGAGTGGAAATGGCTTGAGCTGGCACTGCCATTGAAAGGATCTTCTTGAAACCATGGCTTAACTTAAAAATGAGACAGTGATGTGATTTTTTTTCTCATCTCCCAGAGAACATCCTTGCCTAGTGAAGGTGAAGGACAAAACCATGTATCTGCACACCTCAGATACATGGCTTTGTCCTTTTAGGCTGTGTGATTTCTTTCTCTCCTGGAGAAGCTGTCACGGATCATTCTTACATCACCTTATTGCTTTGTTCTTTTCCTTTGCTCTCCCAAATATTTTCCATATTCGGGTATTTCTGACTTCTGTTTCCTCCTCTCCTCCTGTCAGGCCCTGAGCAGGGGCAGTCAGATGAGCTGTTCTTTACTTCCAGCTGCTTTATAGATCTTGTGCTTTGTCTTCCCGTGCAGGCATGTGCGTGCCAGCTGTAGCAACAGCTGAAACCCAGGGAAAATCATCACTCTGCCACTGCCTTATTTCTCTGTGGACTGTTGGCCAGTTCTTACTGGGCTGTAAGTGGTCAATGATCTGCAGTCTGAGAGCTTTCCAGACCTCAAAGTATTTTCTTATATAACGTTTCACCATGAGAAGTGTGAAGTTGCATTCACAAGTGGATTTGTGCTTTTCTCTTGTTGCGAGTGGGAGGGAATGCGTGCTCAGATGTATTAGAGGAACAATTCTGCTTTGGTAGAAAGGGCAGGCACAGGGCTTGATTATGGCAGAAATGTAGTTATTGCATGTGAACATGACCTGGAAAGAACCAAATGTTTAACACAGTGTTGAGTGCATGGTTCATTGGCGTAGATCAGTTTTGTGATTAAAGTCTGCTAAAAGAGCAAACCAGCAGTTCTACTAAACTGAGTTGTAGACTCTTCTTCCTCATTTTCAGGCTTCCTTCTGTCCTTGAAATCTTTACAGAACATCTTTTAGACTAATCAGAGCCTGGTTGGTCTTCATGTTTCCTGTGCATTCAGACTCTGTCTCTTGGTCTCAAATAAGTGGTTGTACATTATAGAATGGATTTTAAATGTAATTAAGTGTTACATATGCTTTTTCTCTTTTCCAGTATTAAATAATCAGTCTTTGCATATATAAGGCAGATTTTTAGGGGCCTTGAAATATCCTTTTCCCAAGGCAGACAGTTATCAGTAGAATGTCTGATTACTGCCTCTTCTGTAACCTTTTACTGTGACATGACTGGATCAGTCATCTTAGAGATTGTTTCCAATCTAAACAATTCAATGGTTCTAAAGTCTGGGCACTGTATCTCCATAAAAATAATCTCTGAAGAAAATCTAACTCTGTGCAAGACTAATGGCAAATCCAGTGAATAAAAATGGTAGCTTTCTGCTGCTTGCTAAACTGTATGAGGTCATCTGCTGCTCCTTCCCAATGGAGGTTCTCTCTGTCACTTGTCAGTGCCAAGAGGATTCAGGAACATAATTTCTGAGAGGGCTTGTGCTCTGCCTTGAATGGAAAGTCCTGAGCTTGTCTGTCCATAAGGTGTTCTGTAAGGATCCAGTCTGAAACATGTGATTCAAGAGAAGCTAAATTGAATCAAATACAGGAGCTCCTTCCCACTGTATTAACTCACTGCCATTTTCTTTTTAGTAAAGAAATAGAGTAAGTGCCATTGCTTTGTGACTGCCATCCACAGTGATGGTAGTGCACATACTGTGGCACCAGGACATCATTGCACAAAAAAGCTTTTATTTCAGAGTAATTTTTTATGGCTTTGGTGTTGTATTTCTTTTGGCTGGATATGCATTTGCATATGCTGGTATGTTGGCCCTGTTCAGTGGCAAGTTGCTCTGCAGGTACGCACACACCTGCTGGGCTGGCCACGAAGGATTCAATGCACACTCTGCTTTCTGCTCATTAAAATTACGATGTGGAAGAGTGGTTTGCAAAATCTAAAGCATTCGGAATGCTCTTTGCAGTTTCACAGGAGAAGCCACAGGACTCTGAGAAATCTACACTTCGATTTGTAGGTGCAGTACACATGAGTCAGGTTATTGATGTCTGTTTATTCCGGATCACTTCATGTAACATCACACGTGTAAACTAAAAGCACAGCCTGGCCAGTGATCAGATCAGGGCACCTGTGACCACACAGCTCAGTCTTGGTTTCGTAGCTGAAAATAATGTTCTTTGCTTCTGCATGGTTCCTTGTGTTAAGACAGCCCCCGAGCCTGAAATGCTCCTCAGGCCATCGGTACTAACGCTGGTGGAAATAAAAACAGGAGCATGCTGGAGGTTAGTGTGGGGCTTTGGGAACTCTGAGCTCTGTTCCAATTCTTAGCACTTTCGTTGCCTTGCATGAGAATTTGTGCACTTGAATCATCCCTATTTTAAAAAAGCAGGTAACTAAAGACAGATCAGGTGGCAACAAAATAAGTGGGGTTTTTAGGGTGTCTTTGGGATCGTCGTGTCAGCACGCAGGTGCCTACAGCTAGAGCATCCACAGAGGTGCTCATAGGGGCTTCTTTGTGAGCGATACAGAATAAAAGTGAGGACACTTTCGGCGATTGTCGGGCTTCCTAAAACCTTTAATTTCCTAAAGCCTTTAATTTCCTTACTTCCCAACTGGCAGAAGTAAGATTTTAAAGTTAAGCATATCTTAAAATTCCTTCCATACGGCAGCCCGAACACCGCGGTGGCCCCTGCTGCCCTCCGCCCTGCGCGGGCACCGGCAGAGGGGGGAGGGGAGGGAAGGGAAGGGAAGGGAAGGGAGATGAGGAGGAGGCGCTTCCCTGGCAGCCGGGCAGAACGCGCCCGCCGGCGTCGGTGCGGAGCGGGGACTGGCGGGGCAG
>VXAX01004319.1:20689-121181 GCA_013399835.1 Leptocoma aspasia | reverse complement strand
CGGCTCGGCCCGGCCCGGCCCGCGGCGGGCGAAGCGCGGCGCGTCCGACCAGGCGCCCGGCCAGCCACCGAGGATGAAACTGCTGTGGAGAGCGAAAATGGTAACCGGCTGTCCCTCCCCTCCCCTATCCTGCCCTGCCGCGGGTCCCGCTGCCCAGCGATGCTCAGGGCCAGCGGTGCCGTGCCCGGTGCGCGATGCTGGGCTGAGTGCCAAGGGTGCCGTGCCCGGTACCGGGGTATGCCGTGCCCGGCGATGCCGTGCCCGGTACCGGGATGTGCCGTGCCCGGCGATGCTGTACCCGGTATCGGGATGTGCCGTGCCCGGCGATGCTGTACCCGGTATCGGGATGTGCCGTGCCCGGCGGTGCCGTGCCCGGTTCCGAGCAGAGTCCCTACATCACACGTTCGCTGGAAGTTCGGGAGGCATTGCACTCTGCTTTATTATCCTCGGCTTTTTATTTACGAGTTTTAACCGCTCTCCCCCTCCCCCCGCCTCCCGGCTCTAAGGCTGTTTGGGTTTTTTTCTTGTTCTTGAAATAATAGGTTTTTGGAAGAGCAAACCACAAGCGCTTCAGATCCCTCCTTCTCAAGAGAATTGAAATGTCGCTGTGTTTTAAATGCTCTGTAGGTTCAAAGATTCAAGGCTGTCTGCCGAAGTAATTCAGCAGTTTTAAAAGTGCGAATCCTTCCCTAAATGAAAGGCCAAAGAGATTAATTGCTGTAGAAAAGGAGGGAGGAAAGAGACGACTGCTAATCAAAACCAAACTCTTTCCTTAGAAGACTTTATGCAACTATTTAAAATATGTGCTGGGCTGGGAAAAACAGTTAAGTGGAAAGTCAGGGTACCTCGATACCGCAGGAAAGCACAGCTTGCCAAGAATATCTCCGGTGTTCCTTCAACCTAAGGGTACCTGGATCGCTTTGATTGTTGTGTTTACTTTGTGCTGCCCATCTCTGCTCTGCCGGGAGCAGCAGAGCACCTGGGATAGATTGTGGTCAGCGGGAGGGGGAAAACGTTCCTTTTCATCTTATTTTTCTTTCTCCTTTTCCTGGCAGACCACATTTCAGGATGGGGGTGAAGAGGTAGAAGACGGAGCTGTCTACAATGTCACCCTTAAAAAAGTGCAGATTCAGCAGGCTGCCAACAAAGGAGCCAGGTGGCTGGGGGTAAGTGGGGCTGGCACGGAGGCGCTGGGGAGGGCTGCTCATGGACTTCGGAGCCCTCTCCAGGGAGCTGAATTCCGCAGGAATTGTTACAATATTAACTTTTAGCACTGCCTGCTCTCATTATTTAAAAAAAAAAAAGAACAAACACTGGACAAGTCTGCCTGGGTCATCTGAAATAACTCTCTCCTTGTGTTTACTCTTCCTCTTTTCTTGACCTGTAAAAACAATTTGACCAGCTGTGGCCATGTACCAGGTGATTCCTGGTGCAGAAATAAGGATCTTAGTTTATGGCCCGAGAAGCTGAACATTTAACAGTTATTTCAGACTGGACTATGGCTCGTTTCTGCTGTTAGGAACCTATCTCAGGCCTCCAAACAAATAGTTAGGTTATTTTGACTGGTGAAGGTCCCTCAAAGTCAGCAGAGCTTCCTCTGAACTTAGGGGAATATTGGTTTGGGTCTTATTTCTGTATTGCTTTCTTAGCCAGATGAGAAATTAATTGCATTTCTGCAAGAATTACAGCTCTGTACTGTTTTTCAAAGCACGAAGGCTTTAATGATAGGTAAAATGAGCTTAGATGCACACAGTTGATTTGACGTGCTGCTGAGTGCCTTCACCTTTATTAGGCCAAGTCCCCAGCTGATAAAAAATGTCCTCACTTCATTGGAATCAGTGCAGCTGTGAGTGTTGGGGCCAGGTTTGCAGGAGATGCCTGTAACTTTCATAGTATTTTGTTATGTTTATTTTTTTTCCTTTGGGATCAAAGGCAGTAATATAAGAAGTTGGCTTGATGTAGTATCCATGTTGGTATTTTAAAGGCTTTTAAAACTGCCCTGAGATTTATATCCAGTCATTTTCTTGTGAAGCAAGAAGCAATACAGCAGAGCTGAAATCAGAATCAGGAAAAATAAGCAAATTCTGTCCTGCATACAGATAGTGCTTAGAGTCTCCCATTCCCGTGTTTCCAAGAAGTACACAGAGTACTAATCAGAACAGATAATTTCAAATCTGCTTCCTTTGAGTGGCAGATTTCCCATTTCTGCCTCCTCTTTTTACCAGGAAAAATACTAGCAAGTATATTTGAGGTCCTGCAACTTCCCCAGCTGGTTTTGTGTAAGAGGTGAAGATCATTTTGAACGTGTCTGTGTCCCATAAACATAGTTTAGAAAAGCAGAATTTTTTTTTGTTGCTGGGACTGTGTTGTTCCTTGTAATAGGAGGAGTTTGCCAGGCTTTGGTCCTGTTCTCAAAGGAGGGGAGTGTGTATGTTCCTGTGGTCATCCCCACAGCTGATGCTGCCCATCCCAATAGGAGGACAAGGGACTGCAAGGTCAGGGCAGTGACTGTCAGGTTCCTGTGGCTGTAGTTGGTTTTTTCAGGTCAGAATGTTTGTGGGGAAGGAAGACAATGTGTCAGAAATCCACACCTGTTCCAGGCATAAATCTGTGACTTCGGCTTCCAGTCTGGCCTCTTTCATAAGCAAAAAACCCAAATCTTAGGTATATTATTTAAAAATATTTTGGAACATATGGGCTGTTTGTTTCCCATAAGTGCTTCAAAACATAAAGTATTTTAAGCTTTTCTTGTGATCTTGTTTTATTAATGGATTTTTTTGTGGTTCTGAAATCAATAAATAGCCTCTAAGCCAGAGCATTATTTATGAAGAGCCATCCCTGCCCCCAGCAGTTTGGCTTTGAAAAGCCAAATTGTCTCTTTTAGAACTGTCATTAGGTGACTTTTTTTTTTAAATCTGGAGTTTATAAGGGTTTATGATTTTTTTCCTATGCTTTGAAACTCATTAGGACTTAATTAACAAGGTGTTTGATTTAGCAATGTTGGTCTTAATTTTTTTGATGGTACTCTAAGTCGGGCTTAGGTTGAAGACTCAAGGTCAACAACCTATTTGTACATCAGCAAGTATTGAGCCTTCACAGTAACAGACATAATAACTCACTTATCAATCACATGCATGCGTGGATTTACCTTTTAAAAAACTTCTTCTCAGTGTCAATTTGTGTCCTGTAAAAGTCCACTTAGCAATATGACCCCTTCTGAAGCACTGAGCTTCTCCTGGTTTGTTGTGGCAGGTCAAGTCTAATAAACCTTCCTGAAAATCCTCCATCATCAGAACCCATCCAGGGTCACAGAATGGTTGGCCCTGTGATGAGAGAATGGATTGTTTAAAGGCCAATCATAAGATTCCAACTGAAGCACCATAAACACTTGCCTGCTGAAATACAGAAATGTCTTTCTTGTGTTTCAAACTTGTGCAACTAACAAAAGTAAAAGAGAAACAGGCTGCGACTTAAGCAGGCATCAGCAGTTCTGAAACTTTCAGAAGTGTGAAGCTTTTGGATAATCACTGAATTTCTTAGCTTTAAATTTAATATTAGACTTCAAAGGATACCATTAATAGCCACTGCTTTTGTCACCACATACTTAGTCACTAAATATTTAGTGAAGCTTAAGACTTTAAGCACTAGAGTATTAGAGAATATTAAAAGCTCTAGTGGGAGCTCAGTATTGTGAGAGATGCTGCACAAAAGCACAGTTTTGACTTAAAAGAATGTGCAGACGTGATATTTAAAGAGGATTGTCTGTACATACATCTTAGCTGATGATTGCTATCAAAGCTTCAAAAGTCAAGTGTATTTTCTAGAAATACTGAGAGAATCCCTCCCAAACACCATGGATTCAACCAGAGAAAACATGAATGCATTTTTTTGGAAAACAAAGTAGGTTTTGGTGTCTCCAGTATAGATTTTGAGAGGTCTCCAGGATCCTGGAGAGAGAGGAACAAGCTACAAAAACCATGGAAGCGGGGATACATGGCCTGACATCTTCGTGAGAGAAAAGGATGGAGGAGTAGAGATTTGTACATATGGATGGCACACACTCAGAAGAGGGGCTGAGGAGGATTTGGGGTGGACAATCGTGGTCAGTTTGAATGGCATTATGTCAGGCTAGAGAAAAAGGCATATTGGTAACTGGAAGAGAAGGTTTGGGAGCGCAGCAAGGAATTTGAATCGTGTTTAGAAAGAGAATATTGTGTTTTAAAACTGTATTTTCAGAAAGAGCCTGAAAAGTGGGATTCAGCTTCCCTCTGAGGATGTGAATGTAGCCCATAGGGAGGCTGGATGTCAAAGAGGGTGGTGCAATTGTCCGTGAAGAAAAGGCACCAAAGCATAAGAGACAGATGTTCTGGGGGGGATTGGGTGTTGGGCTGACAGCCCACTGCAGGTACCCGTGCCACGACACAGAGACGAGCTCAGCCACACTGCAGCCACAAGTAGGTAAAACCAGCCAGACGGTGGATGTGAAATCAGATCAGGCTAAATACCTGAATTTCTGTGGCCAGGAGCGATACGCTGACAGTGTGAGCGGCGTGGGGAGGTGAACTCCAGCCGGGGTCTAAGGGAAACAGCGAAGAGGTGAAGAGAAGGGAAAAAGCAGCGGGTAGAGAAGGACATGGAGAGATGGGGGGAGCCTGGGGCGGGCACAGAGCGGTGCAGGGAGAATAGAGGCATGGGTGTGGTGTGGGCGGGTGGACAAGATCACTAAAATGAAAGCAAACGAGGTTTGAAATGCTGTGAAGTAACTATTGTCGAGCCCCCTGTTGAGCAGCTGCGGTGCTTGATGTCCCCCTTGCAGGTGTTAGGGAGGGGTCACCAGGGGCCACCTCTGTCCAGCCCTGGGAGAGGAGGGGACAGTGAGGAATGGTCACTTAGACAGGAGGGGCTCCTGAATACCTGCAAATGTCTTTCCTATCAGAGTCCTTCATCTGGGAAGGAGTGAGGAAGGGACCTACAATGTGTGAGTATTTAGCGGGGCGGGTCACAGGAAATGCAGCCGGGAACTGGAGTTCCCCAAGCCTCGGTGCTGAGTCTCCACACCTGAAATGATTGCTGAGCTTTCAGAGCCCATCCTCGCCAGCAAGTTTCTTGCTCTACTGATGGATGACAAGGACACTTCTTCCTTTGAGTCTTAAATATCCAAATAACAGATAAACAGTCTGCTCACTTATGGCCAGGCTGCCTGGCTTCATTAGGCATGGATTACACATCCAGAGGAGATTTTAGAAACTTGGGTTTTACTTTTTGCTTTCTCTTTTTGGCTACAGCTGAACTTCTGGCTCTGGGGTTTGTTCAGGCAGAGATGGATGCAAAATATAGCTTGTCTTAAAGTGTCTTTAATATTATAATGTTGAGTGTATAGCAGACCGTGTTCTTCCAAAATTGTCAATGAGCTGCTGTTAGAAGGGTGCTTTTCAGTACCTTAAAATGCTAAAAGAGGGACAAGCTGAAAAGTAGCAAATCTATCACTTAATATTGTGTGTTTTCTTAGCACTGCTATTATTTGATAATTCACTTTTCTGGGAATTTTGTGTTTTAGAAATAAATTTTTAATTTTTTAAAATTTTATTTATTTTAAATTTTTAAAAATTATTATTATTTAGTGTGAGTGATTGCCTTGCACTGAAAACTGCATGTGACCACAAGTTTGGCTTCTAAACACTTCCACAGTCACATACATTGGCAGGAGGTTTGTGCTGGAGAGTTCAGACAGAAAAACATTGCAAAAACTTGTGGCTAACTAATCTGTATCCCAGTTGGCACCTGGGACACAACCATCTCTGTGACTTGATCAATACGTCAGAAAAGAAGCTTTAGTCTGGATTTCTTTCTTTCCAGCACAGACTTCCTAACTATGGGTTAGGAGATTTAAGTGGTGCTTGGAATCATCAACATTTAGGAAGAAGCAAAACCTCACATTTTCTCTGAGCCTGCTCCTGCCCTCCCACGTGCCCTTCTGAGCCAACTCTGTGATTTCTTTTTCATCTTACCCTTAGATCCCAGATGTTCTGGTCGAGTGTAGTTTGCTGTGGAAGCAGCAGGCAAGGGCTTGGCTGATCATTGTCCTTGCTGCAGCTTGCTGTTTTGTCTCTTGATTTAGAGCATGTGTTGGTTGCTTTTGGCTAAAGCAGACTCCCTCTGCTAAATCAGGTTCCCTCAGCCTGTCCTGACTGCCCAGACCAAAGCCAGGGTGTAGTTCTGGCCTAATATTTGGCAGAAGCAGAAAAGCATCTCCCAAGGAGCTGACAGGCTTCCTATGGAAACTGAGCTGTGCTACTGTCCACTCCAAAGTCTCTGAGGAGCTGTCTTGGAGAAGGAAGAAGGATGGGGTGTGCTCACATTGGTTTTGCTTAGGGGAAGATGCTGGAGACCCACAAAGTGGTGTATTCTACTAAGAGAGAACTGAATGATTTTACCTATAGACATGTACTCAGTTATCCAAAAGAAAGCTTTGGCATCTCACTCAGCTCATCTTTTGGCTTGGAGTAGGATCTTTCCTCCTGTCTTTCCTTCAGTTGTGGGCATAATAGCACCATGGTACCATTCATAGCCCTTATTAATGACTTCTCATGGAATATTTTTCTCCCTGCTTCCTGGTTCAGGCTCCAGGGATATCCTAAGTAGCAGTCTTGGATACAGTCATTGGCTGGTTAATAGAAGGCTGTGTGTGCAACAGACACTCAAAAATGGAAGCTGAGCCTATTAAGAGTTTTAAAAGGGAAGCCTGAAAGATTACTGTCCACTCCTTTCCCAGTTCCAAATCCAAAACCCATAATTAGAAGTGTGACTGGCTTTGTAGCACGGTGTTGTGCTCTCAGTTGAGTGTAAAACCTCCCACTCCAAGCTGCCAAAGCATGACAAGGTGGCAGTGCTTTAATCCTGTGGTGTTACAAAGGCTGAGTTGGGGCTGGGATACCCTGGCACGGCCATGAGGAACTGGGGAGAGACAGGGGCATGTCTTGGTAATGATTCTTACATCAAGTGGAATAACAAGAGTTAAGGGAGCCTCTTAAGTAAAGCTGCTGGAGACTGTTCTGTTGCTGCACTGGTTGTGTGTATTCACATTTTGGATATCTCCCAGCCAGCCTGCTCATGGACAAAACTTGCCCTTGGCATTTACCTGTGACATGCAGGATTAGAATGACATCCTGTGCTGTAATTGCTTTCCCCTGGGAATTCCTCTGACAGCCAGGATGACTGTTTTTTTAAACTGTGCTACTTGGATGCTACAGGTTCTCCCTAAATTCCAGTGCCTTAAGTGTCTTGCTGCTGACATCACTGAATGTTATCTTGCTTGCTTTTTCAAGAAGCAGTAAGTGAAAGGAATAACCCCCAAATTTTGCTTGCTCTGCAAAGGAAGTGGCACTTTCTTTCTGGATGCTAGATCTAGGTCACTTGTTGGGTTAAGGAAGAGTTGGCAAGGAATGTGGCTATGTGTCATCGGAAAGCCTGCGAGATGCAGCACAGGAGCTGGACTGAGGTGTTGTACAGAGAACAGCCCTGGAGAAACCATTAGTTTCACTGTTTGGGTTTTGATGCCTTCATTTAAGGAACAGGCTGAAGCATTTCAAGTATGTTAGTCACACTTGGATTTAAATTTGACCTTGGTAAAGCTAATTAAAAATGTGTGTAAATGCACGCTTTGAATTTGCATCTTTTACTACTGCTGTTCTTAAAATATATAATTTCCTTTAGGCAGCACTGTTAGGGGGTGCACCTGTGTGAATAAGCCAGCACAAAGCAGTCAGATCATGGCTTAGCCCCTTGGAGAAAATGGGGTTATTTTGTGTAACAGGGGTAAATAAATGCTAACGTGCTGTAGATCCTGCTCCTCCTTGTCTTTGTGTAGTCACTGTGTAGTGTCTTGTAAAGCGGGGGCAAATGGTGTGGGATGTCTTAGTGTTAATAACACATTAAGGTAGTATCAGAGATTAGTATCAGAATCAAAGATGATTCCTAAAGAGAATTGGAGCCTCATTCCTGAAGGGTTTAGAAGCTCACCAGCAGTTGTCTCTGGGAAGGTGTCACAGTTTTCTCCTGCAGTCTCCCAAAAGTACTTTTGCCTTGATTGACCCCAAAAAGCTCTGTGTTCAGTGGGTGGTACACTAGCATGTAGGGCTCAACTATAGAGTCTATGTTAAGTTTTTACTTAACCTTATGAAATAAGAATTTTATTGATGTACGAGGATGGGTATTTCATTTTAATTTTTTCTTTTGTTTTTTTAATTAAATTTTTAAAGCCATAGTGAAGAATTCTGTGTTTTGGACATGGAAATCCATTTATTGCTTATGGAAATCCTTTTACCTTGGGCTAAACTGAACTCGTGCCAATGCCTGAATACTGTAGTTCAATTTAGCACCATGCCACCAATAGGTGACAATTTAGGGTCTGTAAGGAAAGCAGAAACATACCCAAGTGAAGTGATAATGGTCTTGCATTCTTACAGCACCTTTCACCCAAATAACTTTCAAAGCATGGCTGCAGATTTTCTCCAGACTGGCTATGTTGGATGCTGTAATGTAACACAGCACAAAAGTAGGATTTGGGTAGGGATTAAAACTCAGCCTCAGTGCTGTGGCCTGGGTTTGGGAGATTCCCCTTTCATCGGGGAGGTGGGAAAGAGATGGGGAAAAAGTGTTTCTGGGACAATGTGACTTCAAAAAGGCTGGGGTTTTGAGGCTGCTGAAGGGTTTGAACCATTAAAAAAAGTCGGGGGAGATGGATTAGCTGTCAGAGCTGCATGGTAATATTTATTTAGCGGCTTCATAGTGTTATCACATGGATATCTTCTTCACATGTGACACATGCAGTGAGGAGCAGCTGCTTAGCAAGGCACAGCAGCACATGGAAACAATTTAGGACCAGAAGTAAATGAATTAAAACCACCTGGGGAGAAGACCTGGACTTCTGAGAGTCAGAGTTCTGTGGAAGCATTTGCCCCCCATGCAACAGCAGTTGTGAAAGGAAGCTCAAATATTAAGTTACAGCAGGGAAGGGGGGAGTGAAGTGAAGCTTAGAAAATACTTTTAGGGAGATGACAATAACTCCTCACTCGTTCCTGGTGCTTATTCCCTCATCTCAAAGGTAGGAGAACTAGGAAGGGGATCCACAGGTGGAAAGGGGTTTGGAGACACCAAAAAGGTGAGGACTGTTATATTTGTGTCTTGGTGCAACTGGGGTTGATGTCCAGGTTTAACAATAAATCCTCACATGACTGAGGCTCCATTCTGGCAGTGAATAGGAGGATGTAGGAAAAGCCTTCAGAACAGTGAGTGGAGAAGGGACGTGTTATCTCCAGGGTGGTTTTGAAAGCAAGGGAGAAAAGAAATTAGTGATTTTACATCGTGTGTAATTAACCCAAAGGGACTTGCTGCTGGCAGAAGTAATCAAGTCCAGCCAAGTCCAGGAGGATTCAGAAAGGATTGAACATTTATATAAATAATGAGAACAAATGCATGAGATTCAAAACACAAGACATTAATTTTTGTGATTTAGGGGTAAAACAAACATGTCCTGCAGCTGAGAAGAGTTTTTTCCTTTAGACTTGTTACTCTGAATGTTATGGGTGTTACTTCTTTACCTTCCTCTATAGCATGTGGCCATTGTTAGAGGAAGGAAAACCTCTAGCTTAGTTTAAAATTACAGTTACTACGTGTGGCTGTTTATAAAGTTCTGGTTTCAATTTGTTTCCAGTAAATGTTTAATGAGGGAGAGTAAGATTGAACACAGGTACTTATCAAAAGAATCATGAGGACTTTAATGCCCAGGAGGTGTCAGGGCCTTATTGCCACATGGTACAGGAGTTTGGTGTGGGCTGGTTTTCCAGCAGCCCTGCTACCTCCTCCTGGTTAAGGAGAACTCTGGGTGCTCAGATCTTGCTCTTTTTTATGTGTGTAAAGCAAAAGTTTGCATCTGTGCAGTTTTAGACTCTGCAAAAGTAGGAATTGTGTGGGTTGCCCTTTGCTTTACCCCATTCAGCTTCACAATAGCTGCTTTAAAAATGAGGCAGCCTGAGCAGAATAGGGTACTCTACACGTGGGCTCCTCAGACTTTTTTTTTGTTTGCTTTTTGTTGTCACTTCCAAGCATTGTGCTGAAGTATGTAATGTTCTACCTACTGTAACCCTTCAGGTCTTTTCTCAGATCTGTGTGCCACTGCAGGACCTCTGAGGGTAGAACTGCCAGCAGACCCTTTTCCTGGCCTCTCACATTTATCTCTGTTTAGTTGTATGAGCCATCTGTTGCACATCAGAGTGTAGCTTGCCTTCAGCAGCCTTGGCAATCAAAATGAGATTTTGGCAGCTCCACCTCAGGTGTGAAGCTTTGTGCCACTTTGCGTGGTGACATTTACTAACCTTTTGCTCTTCTGGGCTGCAGACTGATGGAGTGCTGACTTTTTCCTCTGTGCCACCTCCATGGCTGTCCTGCACATGGCTATGACAGCAGCCACCAGTGCTGCCCCTGGGCCACAAAGGCACTAAGGAGGTACAGGCATTTCAAGTGCTTTTGTGGAGTAATCCTGTTATTATAGTGTATTTCATCCATTTTTTCTCTTACATTCTTCCCACCTTTTTTGGTTTGAAAGGAGTTTGAATGATTATTTTCTTTTCCCCTCCCACCCCCTCACCTGCTTTTTTTGCCTTTCTCCCTATGGAGACTCAACCTTTCTTCCAGTCAGTAGCTATTTCTTCCTTCCTGGGGAGTCCATGGGCTCTCTGTGCAAGTAAAACAACATGTTTTTATTACTAAGTGGCATTTTCCATTGTAAGATCTCAGAATGATTGAACAATATGGAATGACTGAATGCTTTGAGATAGCCCTTGGGCTTCAAACTGGAGACTTGTGGTAGATCTCATTAGACTGCCAGATCCCAGTGGCTCCTTGTTAGTATCTATAAATCCTAAAGCAGAAATAGACCGTCACATTAGAGCTAGCTAGGTTTTATTCCCTCCTAAATATAGTTTATGCCCCACACAAGCTTGCATGTATTGAGTAAATTGAATTTTTGTTTTGACTCGAATTGGGCGCAGAATGTCCTTCAGTTGTTTAGAGGATTCCTGTGGATAGAACTTGTCAGATGAGGTTCATAACATTTCAGAGATGTGCTGGTGTTGGGATGCAAACAAGTCAGCACACTCATCTGGATTAGCTGTTGTCTTCAGTGCAAAAGAGATTAATTAACTAAATGCTCCTGAGGTGCATTTGAAACCTGGTTTTAATATTCCATGCAAATACAGCAAGAAAATTATTATGAAGATATACCTCTGCTTTTGTTCACTTGGTTTGTAGTAATCTCTGTACTTCTGATGCATTTTGTGTTTCTTAGAGTAGAAACCCTTTAGGGCAGGGCTGGTGTCTTTGGTTTGGAGATGTCAGCCATTGTGCTGCTGTTGGAAATGCCCCATGAGCAACAACAACGTGTTTGACTTGGAAGGCAGATCTTAGGCCTTTGCATTCCTTCCATGGAGTGCTTGGGATTGATTCTGGCCGTGCTCCAGGCTCCTGGCTCTCTGGAGCAGAGAAAATGTGAATGAACTCTTGCACACTTACTTAAAGCATGAGGCTTGCATTCTTCCTGCAAAAACAGGCACTTTGTTCAGGAAAACATCAGGTGGTCAGGGAGAACAGGACAGGGAAGAGCAGAGGTATGCTATTAACTCCTGGTGGGTAGTTAAACAACAACCCCCTTAAAAAAGAAGAAAAATCAAACCAACGTGGACAACCTCGGAATTATCTGGCATTTTCTTCTTTTTTTTCCCCCCTTACTTGTAAGCTATACTTACTTTGCATTCTGACTCAATAGTTCCACATAATTATGTGTTTTGATTTCTGTTCATTGCCTAAGGATTTCAGTCCAAGTGCAACGCAGCATTCTTAAACCAAAACACAAATATCTGCAGAGGGTTCAGGGCCAGCTCACGCTGTTTGTGCTGGGGCAGACGAGGAGGGCTCACAACTGGTGCTGTAGTTAGGAGAATGCAGAAATTTGTGTAGGTGTATGGTAGTTTAATTGTCACACCCTTCTGTTGGTCCGGTGAAATGCAGAATTTCTCGTAGGGAAAATACCTGTACAGCTGAGACGAGGATGTTGCCATCTCTTGCAGACACACATGTAGCCAAACACAGTCACTCCCTGGCTCTACAGGGGGTGTGTGTGCAGGAGAAGAACACCAGGAGATACCATACTTCATCCCTTGTGATGCCTAGGTAATATAGGGAAAATGCAGTTTGGTCTGGACTAATGAGTGAGTTAATATTTTTTGACTTTTTCAGCACGTAAATAAATATTCAAGCTGGTAACACTTAATATTAGGAAACATTAGCTTCTTATTACTGCTTTTTCTACTCAGACCCCACCCTAAAGAGGCCTCTTAGTTTCAAAACAAAGGGTAGTAAAAAGCACAGCCATGGAAATGAAGTTTATAATGCAGTTTAGGTATGTTTTCATGCTTTGGTCATAAAAGTGATTACTGACTGCTAACATATTTCTTCTTAAAAGCTGAGGAAAATTTGTCATTAGAGATTGCTCACAGTAATTATTATGAGACATGTAACAGCATTTCTTGGGTATTTGTTGTTCCACAAAAATACCTTGTTCCAGGATCAGTTTACTTTAAAATATGAATCAGTCTTCTGCTAAGTATTTTCTCCTCTGTCAGAAGGCATTTCACCTCCCCTCACCTACAGGTTTAATTTCCAGCTATTCATACTATTAGTAATTTATCACTCTTGCCTGGTTGTTTACACTGGATACAGTAGCAGTTGACACTGATTTCCTGACTCGGTAGAAATTTAATTTCTGTGTACTTCTGTGTACTTGCTTGAGCAAGCTTTACAGTGTGAAAGGAAAGCCAACAATACAATTAGGATGAATAAAAGCATTTTGGGTTATGTAATATGCATTTGTGCTACTATCATGCAACAGAATTATTACTTGTGGCATCCTTAAATCCATTTTGAATTTAGCACCGCTGCCTGCTGCCTCATACAGGACCTTCTTTGTTTCTACTGACTGAGCAGAAAGTGATGTGAGCTTCACAATTAAGTTAAATTACATTTGTGGAAGGAGATAAAAATAGTGTGACTTGTCACAGGACAAGTGTTCTGTTGGTAGTCAGAAATCATGATACCATATGAAATCTGTCTGTGTTAGTGGTAATATCACTCATCCCCTCTTTTTGCTACGCTTGGTATTTATTAAAAAATGACAGCGTATTTCAACATTTTTCATGAAAGAAACATGGCAAAGGGCTGACCACTGTTTCACAAACAACATTTAAACAATAGCTTTCCTCTGGAATTTTTTAGGGTAGGCATAGAGTTGTCATTTTTAACATTAAGGCAGCTTAGAAATATTGTATATAAATACAGAATTTGCTGTGCTGTGAGATTGAACCTGCCAGTATTTGTCAGATGGCAGGTGCACTGTACCTATCCCTGTAATCTACAGTCGGAATCACAAGAATCACAAATTTCAGACTCAAGTGAAATGTTTGAGCTGTCTGCCACCTTTTATACTTGTTTTCTTGGCTCAGCACCTCTTACGGTTCCCAGTAATGGTTCCTGGGTGCTTTGGTACCTCCAGATTTCCAGGGCAGACTGGAAGCTGTGAGAGTGTGGGGAAGGAGGAAGAGGAGTTAAGATAAAGGCTGTGAGCAGAAACAGTAATTAATATTTCTGGGGCACAGGGGAGCTGCCCCAGCTGCCTTTACAGGGTCCTTAGGGACCTTCTGTAATCCATACCTGGAAAAGCTCTTAGGAGTGTTCACAATTAATCACTGCTTGCTTTATGCAAATCCCAGGAGACTTGTTAGAGCTCTTGTCTTAGGGAGACGCTGTGTAACACTTCCTTTGGCTCCAGAAGTCAAAATATTTTAGAAAATGAGCTGATAGTACTGCCAAAATGGGCACTGAAACCCATTTGCTTGCCTTCATCCTGATGCTCTACTCACTTAGCTGTTTATTATTTTGACTATTTATTTGCTGCTTCGTTTGGAGATTGGATATTTTGGGTTTCTTGGCACTGAAGAGAGGAGGATATTGAGTTTTACAAATAATTTTCTTCTAATACAGAAGGGCTTTGGGAAGACATTTAGTACAGGACACATTTATTTACTGGATTATAAGAGTGTTTGTAGTAAATGTCATTTGATGACAGATATTCCTCCAACAATGCAAGATGCACATGACTAAGAGTCTTACCTGACTTACTGGTTTCTTTTTCTTGCTTTTCAGTTTTAAATTAGGAACTTGCTAAGCTTCAGTGTCCAATAAAAACCACCACAAGGAACATTTCATAATACAAGTTATGAAAATAATACATCCGTGGCATGCCTAAGAGGGAACAGGGTTGTGGTGAACTGCAGATGTGTGAAACACGACAAACAAAAAAGAAGCATCAATAATCTGATGATTCAGGTTCAGTTAACTCAATGACAACACCAAATCAGACAACAGAAGAGGGTGAGAGGCCTTGTATTGGTTTTGTTAAAAGTCCTTATAGCAAGAGAGGTGAAGGGCAGGATGAGAGGGAACTTTTTGTAGGTAGGAAGCGACAAGAAGTTAAGTGCATGAATCGTACAAGGTAGACATGGAGATCTGGAGCTGTTCAGGTGATTTCTTTTTTCTTTGAAAACCTTGTATGCTGCACAGTGAACCTCCTGTGACTTGGTTCTCAGTGAATAATATGGCTACGTTCCTTTGCTGCACAGATGCTTCTGAGTGGGTAAATTCAGAGCAGGAATTTCTATGTTCCCATGGCTGGATTAGCTCCAACAGTTGTAAGAGCTGCACAATGCCATTTTAACCTAGACCTCTTTGAAGATTCAATTTAGTAATGCGCTTGCTAAAACTCCTTTAGATGCATGCAGGGAGAGGTGATTTGTGAATTAGGCTTCTTTACTTTTGCTTTGATTCATGTAGAGCTGGTCCCACAAAATTCACAGATATCCGAATAAGTCTAAATTTGCATCGCTTCAGAAGGTGTTTGAATGCACAGCTCAGCACCATGGAATGCCTCTTGTTTCTTATTTTCCCCAGAGTGGCTTTGAGTTGCTGCAAGGTGTCCAAGTGAAAAGGTTCTAATTGAGCAGCAGCATTTGTGTAAGAGGCTTTCTTCCTTTTCTCTTTTTCCCTCTAAATCTGCCCCACAGCTTTTGTGAGTGTTTGCCAGCGCTTCAGACAGACACCAACCAGGCTGTGAGCTCCGAGGAGAAAACAAGAATGCCTTTTGTGTCATGATCATGGAATTAATTGGTCCTGGAAACTCTGGGTCGCTGCCAAGAATGGGTATTTATGTGGCAAGAAACGAAAGGAAAAGGGTGCAGCTTTGGAAATCCAGGAATCCAGGAATACCCCTCCTGTTCGGAGTTTAGGAAAGAGTTCATAAACTTATTTTGGCTTCTGAGTTTGGTTCAGTCAGTATGCAGAGTTCTGGTTTTGCGGGGATGTTTTGGTGGGTTTTTTTTGTTTGTTTGCTTGTTTGCTTTGTGTTTGTTTGCTTTTTGTTCGGTTTGATTTTGTTGTTTGGTTTTTTTAAACAGTATCCAAAATGAGGAAATGAAAGTTAGTGAAGTGGAGAGGGTTCTGTGGAGAGCTCTGGTGTAATTTTATTTCATTTCATTTCCAAGTGCACTGTAGGATAAAAGCCTTTGTCTGCAGGACATCCACCGCTGGCCACCCAAGCCTTGCGCTGCCAGCCACGCTTTGCTAGGCTGGAAATTCTGCTCCAAATTGGGAGTTTTGCCCCATGCAGGCTGTTTTCTGTGCCGGCAGCACAGAGCACCGTGATGGGATCTGCAGGGCCCTGGCTCTGCCGGGCCCACAGAGCCGAGGGCGGGAGGCGGCGGGGATGGGAACGGCCTGGCCCAAAAACACTTGAAATACTTGTGACTCTGTTTGATAAGATTAGCCCAGGCGCTGCGATGTGGCATTGTTTGGGCAAAATCGGCGCTTCTCAGAGGGCTTTTTTTGCTCAGCGGTCATGCGGAGTTGGGAGTCAGTGGGGATGAATGTCAGCTGCTGTGCGTCCGCCTGTCCTGCAGCCACGGCACAATCCCGCTTCCATCTACTCGGTTAAAAACTCCATCAAGGTCTTTGTTGGAAGAAAACGCCTTGTCAAAAAAAAGTTGTTAATGTCTTTGCAGTTGTTCTTTACGAAAATACTTGACTAAGACAGCTAAACAACTTCTGTTTCATCAGTCTTGCTGTTTTCTTTAATGATGTGTGTCTGCATGTTGAATGAAGGATATTTGGGGTTTTTCTTCTCTTAGACTGACATTATGGAT
Organism: Leptocoma aspasia; assembly: GCA_013399835.1. Classification (NCBI taxonomy): domain Eukaryota; kingdom Metazoa; phylum Chordata; class Aves; order Passeriformes; family Nectariniidae; genus Leptocoma; species Leptocoma aspasia. Next base: position 104,877 of record VXAX01004319.1, on the reverse strand, counting down.
GCTTATATTTCTAGAGCTTTTCAAGTTCGATCATTCATTCCATGATTTGATTTTTTTCCCCCCTTTTTTTATTTCCCACATGGATGAGTGCAGATATTAAAGATATATGTTGGAGATTCTGTGTGTAAAGAAGCAGTGTGAAAAAAATAAGCTTAAAATCACAAAGAGCATCTTATTTCTATTTTCAGAAGGTTAAAACAGACTCCTATTTAGACAAACAGTGACAATCTTGATTAGAGTGCTTTATTTTGAGTTAATGTACAAGTTACTGCACTTCAGGCACTTCTATTCCAGCATACGGTCCCTGTCCAGTAAGTTAATAAAAACAGAGTGGAAAACTCTCCATCTGGAAAAGCTGTAAGTTTCAAGGAAAGTGAAAAGCATTTAAAAATCTGTCAAAATTGGTAAAAATGCATTTAAAGTGCTAGTTAGATGCTCCTGAAAATAACTGCAGAATTTCTGATAAGACAAATCTTTAGTGGAGTGGTAATGTTTCAAATGGCTGAGCCTGAAGAATATTTGCTACCTCCTTTTCTTATTGCTCATCGCAGTTGTTTTAGTATTTTTTTCCAGTCTGCATAATGAAAAACAATTAGATTGATTTCATTCCATGATCCTCACTTCCAGAATCTCAATACTTGCATTGGAAAAAAACCTGTGCAGAACAGTGGGTTTTTTTGGGTGGAAGCAATTGTTTCCAGTGATATTTCTAAGGCAATGACTACAGTTCTGTATGTCTGTTTCGGTAGCAGCCTGGTTCTGTACTGATCAGAGTTTTAACTTTCCTTTTTATCTTGAGTCTCTAATCCCTCTTACTAGGCTGTAGCATTTATTTAGGCACTGGTGGTGTTTATAGTTAATTTATACTCCCACTGGAACTTAACAGGTAGTGTTTGGAGGAAGCTTTTCAGCCTGGATGTGTTTTGGTCTGCATGGAGCTCTCCTGTTTCAGCAAGAACTGTGTACGTAGGTAATGTTTTGTGCTGTAGAGCTGTAAGATGATCACCTTAAAGACAGTGGGCCCCTCTGAAGGTACAGCATTGCCAAGGCTTAGTAAAGTTGTTGGAATTACACTGCATCAGTACACACACAACCTCAGAAAATAAGGATTTTCAAGGATGTACCTCTGTTTAATCTTCCTACATTTGCTTTTGAAAGATGCTGCCTGTCTTGTAGGAAGTTACTTGCTCATCATTTAACACTTGCAGATTATCAAGGTTATAATCTGTTGCCTGAAAAATCAAAGTGGGATTTTAAAAGACATAAATCAGACTATAAAATGCCATATCTGTTTGCTTTGGAGGACCAGGAAAATGTTACCAAAGCCCTGAAATGTTGAGGTCTCTGTTAGACTGCTGGACACTGTGCTGAAGGAGACAAAGAGGAGCTGGAGAGCTTTTTTTGTTCTTTGTACAAAAAAAAGGTATCATTTGTTGGTACTACTAACCGTGGTCACCATGCACCCCTGTCAAAAATTGAAGAGAGCTTTAGGAGTGTTTTTTCATGGCAGTGAGTAGAGTGTTCCTCTGAGCAGAGAGCTCTAAAGCAAACATGAAAACTCCTTTGCCTTTGGGTAGCCTGGTTGTGTCAGTGAAGAGATGCCCTCTTGATTAAATCCAGACTGAGCAGTTTCCTGTTAGCATGAAACTCAGCCCACAAGGTCTTATTCTCAAAGCCTGTTATTGAGCTTGTCTGCCAAGTCCCTTTTCCTTTTAAACTTACAGGCAGAATTGCTAAAATAATACAAATACAAGCAATCCCAGAAGTCTCACAATGATTTCTAACAGTTGGATATTTTGCTGACAAAGTTCTAGATTTTTCAGAAACTGGGTTGGTTTTGTTTTGCTTTGGTGGGATTTTTTTTTTTTCGGATTTTGTTTCTTTTTAACATTCTCCCAACATGATGTTGTGTGGAAGTTGTAGTGTTGCAGTTAATGGAAAAGTTTTGTGCATGTATCAGTCTTGGAAGCAGATTCTGACCTTGTTTTGAATATTCTTACATGACAGAATGAGAGGGTTTTATGTGCCCTGAGGAAATATCTCCATAAACCATTACTCTGTGAGTGGGGCAATCTGCTGGATCAGAAATTAAGACTTAAATACAGTGGTGCAGGCTTTCTTCTCTGTCTGAAAGTGGTTGTATTGTGTAACTCGTTATTTTCCAAAGTGTATTGTAATTGTAAGATGAAGAGTTAGAAGGAAAATTGCAATTTTTTTTTTATGCAACTAAGTTTTGCTTAAGGAAAATTCGAATGTAAGAGAGTTACATAGTGGTGACAACATATCCTGTTAATAATATTTCTGTAATGACAGTGTCGTACATAATTCCAGATGCACTTTTAGTTCATTTTTATAATTCATATATTTCCAGGTGCACCTTTAAGTCAGATACATTACAAGTTACACACCTTTTAAAAAGCTGTAAGATCCACGGAGCAAAATGTAGCAAAATATTTCCCTGTCTAGCCTGTTTTTTTTTTTTAATACAGACAGTAATGTTGTATTTTTATGTTGCAGCAAGGGTTTGTTGTGTCTCATTAGGCTGGGAAATGAGATAGCAGAGCTTTGTAAATAATATTAGAGACAGAACTTTAAACAATATAGATGTTAAAGACATCTATATTGTTTAAAACTGAAAAGGATGTCTATTAGAAACAATTCCAAAGCAGTGGATGGTAGTGATGTAAATAGGAAGTGGGTGGGGTATCTCTTCTGAATTATCTTATTAATAGATGATGTTTTTCCTTTGTGTTTCATCAGTATCCTGACCTGGGTAGGTAGTGACTGTCATTAACATGCTGTCTTCGTGCCCTCAGTATCAAGGTGTTTGAGTAAATATTGGATGTTTTTTATTTATAATCCCATTTTTTATCCCACATACTTTACAAAATAGGGTTTAAACCAGTCATGAAAATACTTTCCTGAACTGCCCTCTAAATAATGGCATAATGTAAGGAAATGTTCTTTCAGACTCAGAGCAGGCTGTAAGCATTTAAAACAAATGCTGTTTAAAAAACGTACCCACGCACAATCCCAAACCCTAGATTTATGGACATATATTGTGCCAAATGGAAACTCTTAAGAAAAAACTGGAATGTTAGAATGCCTTGTTTGCAAGATGAGTTTGACACCCTCCTTGCAAAAGTGTCTTGAAATGTTTTTGCACCAAATATGTTCTGACCTTGGGTCCTGTGTGACACCCCTAAGTTGGTGTTCAGCAAGGGAATGACAAGTCCCAGTGTTTAAGTTATGGTCAGTTTTCCTATTTATTCAGAAGTTGAATGAAACACTGCATTACCACTTCTATTCTCTTCAGTAATATTACTCTTTGTGGGATAATGGATTGTCTTTTAGATAATAATTTATGGTGGAATCATGACTTAACTTGATAATGGTCACAGTGTAATATTTTTTTGAGCATGTCTGAGAAATGTTTTAAAATAAAGTTACTTAAAAACTCCATTATTTGATACAGCATTTGGTGCTTGGAGGGCACCAAAAATTGACAAAATTATTTCGTAACTGGTGATGGCCAATTCCTGTGCAAAGATAGGATTTAATCTGTGTCAGGGATCTGTCCTCCTGCCTGATTTTTGTGCTTTTTGTTTCCTTTTGTAGGGTGAAGGAGACCAGTTACCCCCAGAGCACACTGTCAGACAGTATGAAACATCCAAGATCAGGGCTATAAAAGCTGGAACTTTGGAGAAACTGGTGGAGAACCTTCTCACAGCTTTTGGAGATGCTGATTTTTCCTACATCAGCATCTTCCTTGCAACATACAGGGCCTTTGCTTCTCCCAGGGCAGTGCTGGAGCTTCTTCTGGACAGGTAAGAGCCGCTGCTGTGCAGTGGAAATGGACCCATCATTTACACAGCAGGGGAAAGTTGTCAGGAACTTCTTCCCTTGCTTTTACTGGGCATGGATTTAGTAACCTGTTGTCAAGAATACTGCAAAATCCAGAATTTCAGCGTAAAGATCCAGTCTATAAATGCATTGCTGCTCACATCCCAACACTCATCAAAGCATAGGGAAAGTGTGCCGTGTCTGGCTGCTAAAGAACCCAACTGGACCAACACAGCAAAATTAATACAAGTTTCCTCAAAAAAACCCAACAGAATGCATGGGCTGCAACGTCATACCTAGAATAGTTTCCAAAATTTTGTTGGATACCAGTGTTTTCAGACCTACCTCTTCTGTTTGGGGACTGCTGATTCAGAACAGGGATTGTACAAACACAAGAAAGAATTTGCTCTCCCATTCTATTACTCTATGAATATGCAGCCACAAATTTTTGCAGGCAGCCCAAGAACTGCTAAATGTTATAAGAATAGATTTCATAGTCAGACTGCTAAATCATGGCTGCTGTGTCTGCATAAATGCTTGGAACACACAGGATTAGTTTCTCACCCTAAATTCTAACTGAGACACGGCTGGCTCAGGGGTGCTCTTATTTTGGGAGTATCATATTTGTTGCACTTCCAAAATCCATGGTTCACAGAAATGGTTGCTCTGGCATGAAGTAATCAGAACAGAGAAGTGGCATAAGAACTCCTAGGGTTGAATTTTGGCTGTCCCACTAGGTAGATAAGGAACAAGGCGTGGATCAATTATCTGTGCTTTTCTGTCTGGAAAGGATAATCCTGGCTGCTTTGTAGGAATGCTGTCTGGCTCAATTAGTAAAGATAAAAATAATAACTTGACAGTCAGGTAAGCAGTCAGCTGAGAAAAGAGCATGCATTCTGGAGAGCAGACTTAGTTACAGTTACATTGACTGTTCCGTGCTTTATCTCTCAGTCCACCACAATTCTGGTTCAGAATGTGAGAAATTCTAAAAATTGAGAGTGGATATATACAAGAATATAAAATCATTGAGGCTCTAAGGAAGTTGGCCCTACCTTCCTCCTCTCACATTGATTCAAAGAGGTGAAAATGTTTGGAGAGGGCAGGAAAGCCCAGGAGAACTGTCTCCATGGAACAGAACTCTCTTTTCTGAGCCCAGTTTTGATCTTGCTGGGTAGTGTACCTCCCTGAGCAAGTTACAGTATCCCCTTCAGAGGAATGGGCTGCCTGATCTCAGCAGCAGCATCCCCAGCCTTTTTTAATGCATGAGAGGATCCACAGGAAATCCTAGGAGGTTACCACTTCCTTCCCTTCTCACAAATCACAGGAGCCTAGTGCTTAAGAATCCATAGATGTTTCTCTTGGCTTTTTGTATATCATGGATAGTCTAGAATTTCTTGGCTTGGCAGAAAATATAGATTAAATTTAAGCTATAAAAGTTAGAATGATATACATGTGACTGAGGAATATGGACTTGTGAAGAAAAGCAGATGTTATAAGGAAAAAAATTGAAAAAAGATGGATAGTAATTGATTTTAACCAGCTTGGTTTTCATCTCTAGATTAGTTGAGAATAAGTAGCCCAGAGTCTGCATTTTTGCAATTTTGTTTTTAGTGATTCTTGTTAATAATCAGAGTACAGAGACTAAAGTGGGTGTCAGTGCATAATTTGTGTTTTGTTTTGTGTGCCGGTGAAGTAATAATGAAAAAGGCAATCTCTTTAAAAAAAAAAAGGCAGCACAGTTTTGGTATTTGTTGTCAGTTTTAGTTTCATCTGGAGAGCTTGAGCCCTGTCTCTTATTCTTGGGGATAGATCAGGGTTGTGGAATAAGGGAACAATTAGAAGTGCTGAGCTCTTGTGGTTTGGTCTGAGGGAAAACAGTGATGTGACCAGATCAAAAAAGGCCCTTCTAGCTTTTTACAGGTGAGCAGCTCCTTGGGGGAGAGGAGGAGAGGACAGCAGCCACATCATTTGTAGGATATTTTATTTTGTAGGGACATACTCACTGAAAGGCTTCCTCCGCAATGTATTTGTGGAAGCTGGATCACCCTCAAGCCCAGTGCATTCAGTTTCTGCTGGATTTGCTGTGGATACAGTGCTGCAGAATTGCCTGATGAATGTGTTAGACTTAGACAAACCCAGCTTACACAAAAAGTCCTGGGACTCTTGGGAAAATGTGCTGGAAATGTGCACATCCTGTACCCTAAGTGTGTGGGGAAGCCTGTTGGTCATTTGCTGTCTGCAGAGTATCCTGTCCAAGCAGTGCAGTGCTGACTGAATTTGGGGCAGGAAGCATTTTTGGTGTCCAAAAGCAGGTGAGGTGCTCTTCCCTGAGTCAGGGAAGCAAATAAAAAAGCCAATGCTGTTTTAGAAACAGTTTAGAAACCTGGTTGTTGCATTTTTAAACTTTCTTTCCTCCAGGACTTCACATTACCCTTTTGCTTTTGATTAAATTTGAGACAGAAGCCCTATTAATTTTTTTTGCCAGATTCAGCCTATAAAGGTTTTCTTTTAAGATAGATTAGAAATCACTAGACAAAATCTTGAGGATAGGCTGGTATGTTGAGAAGTGAGTGGGATGACTCGTGTTTCCAAAGCTATTTAGAAGTAATTGAACATCCCCATCCCTTTAGCATTCATGGGAGTTTGGCATCTAAGTGCAGCAGACAGCTTTGGAAATCTGCCAAGCTTTTAACACTGTATGTTCTGATATTTTCTAGTTGTTTGGTACAAATGGGCAGGGAGAGTTAAAAGAAAAAGATCCTGGTGGCATTTTGATGTGGAAGCCTTCCGGGGAAGTTGCTGGAGGGAAGGAGAGCAGCTCCTCCTGGCCCTGGATGTGGGGATACAGTGTGGTGCCTTTGGTATTCCCAGGGGGTATTCCAAGTGTGATGGAAGCCAGAGTTGGTTAGCTATCCAGATGAGGTTAGGAGGAGGCCAAATTCCTCTCTTCCATAGTGTATTTTGCCCTGATAACTGTGATCCTCAGAAGTGGAGCTGTGCTGTGCTTGGCACAGGCACAGAGAAAGTAGCAACCAGTCCCTGTCTGGAGCAGTTTACAGAGGAGGGAATTGAGACTGTTTGGTGGGAGAGTTGGAGCTGGGTAATGACAGTGAAGAAGTAGTTAGATTTATGTTTCCCATTCATTCCTTTTGCAGGAGGATGATTTGCTGGAGGGTAAATGGAGAGGACAGGGGAGGCAGGGGGTAGTGTGGAAGGAATGGGTCCTGCTGTAGCAGAGCCACACGTTTTGGGACAGCAGCTTGGTGGTGTTTGACTGAATGCTGTTCCTGTAACATCTATTATTTCATCTCTTTTCCCTTTATGTCAGGTGCCTTGTCTACTCAGCTAGAGAAGTGATTTCACTTCCATGACTCCATGTGTGTAGGATTCAAACCACCTTATTTTTCCCAAGGATCTGGCCTTCCAAATGGCTTGTTTCAATGCTTACAAGCTTATTTAGGGCTTTGTTTGGGGCCGTTGCAGAGACCACCATTCCTTATTATTTCTGAGTTATTCAGAGTATTTACCTCCCTCTCTCTTAACAGAGATGCAGGGATGATTTTCGACTCTATTTTCCAGTATTTAAACACTCAGTATTACCCATTACATTCTGGTCTCATTTGCTTGGTCAGTCCCTTTGAGTGCAGTCTGTAACTTCCCAAATGCCAAGCAAGGCTGAAAAGTTCTGTGGGCTACGGGATCCTTTTGTTTCTCGTGTCTCTTTTTGTATGCAAAGCATTGCTACAAGGCTGGGCAGTGAAAGGCTCTTTGTCCGGGAGCTGGTGAGAACAGAGTGCTGGAAGGCTGCAGAAAGGCTGTTCTCCACATCAGTTGTGTTGTTAACTCCTCCTAACCCGTATTTAATGACGTGTTGTTCATGGAGAGATGAGAGATAGGCAGAGATTTACATCTGGCAACGTAAGGAAGCGTTATATCCTTCTCCAGTTTTGCACAGAAAAACTGCCTGCTCTTTATTGCTGTCTGATGGATTTCTCCTGTAAAACTCAGCTTGTGTCTCTAGTGGGATTTAAACACAAGTGCCTAATGTTCTGCAAAGACATATTTAATATTTTATGCAATAGTAGGACAGTGACATTTGCACTCATCTCAATACGCTTTCCTCAAAAAATTAACTGCAAGTTTTGAAAACTGAATATGAAGATTTAATTTTTGTTTAAAAAAATTTCCCTGGCAGGGGGAAAGTGCCTTTTGTCTACTGGCTAAGATGTGTTTTAGGCATCTTATGGAGTAGATGGCAGTGGAGGGTGAAATCCTCTCCCTTTAACAACAGGTCTGTGATTCTTACCTATAAAGTTTTAGACCAATACTTGAGGGGAGCATAAAACTACCACCACTTGAACATTTAAATGTTTTTGGATGAGTTTGTGGCAGTTCTGACACGAACCTTCGGGACAGAAGCAGCTCACTGTGTTTTCTCTGTCTGATGTTACCAGGTTGTTGTAGCACAAGCACTTAAGGATGCACTTGTTTTTTTAACTCTTCAGATTAATTGAGATGTATAAACCTAAATGGATAAAATCAGCTTGTCTTATTCTGGACAGTGAGTAATTGTTCACCTTCATTAAACCTGCCTGTAGGGAGCCATGGAAGTCTTCATGGATAATTATGGAGCTGTATATCTGAAACAATGGGCACTCCCGCTGGAAATGAAGTGGATGATCCTGCCTGCAAGGCACGGGGTTGTGCCTTGTAGGCAAGAGATTTCCCTTTGGAACTGTTGGACTTGTGCCCACAGTTCCCTCTTTCCCAGTGGTGTTTTCACAGCATGGTGGGCTTTTCTCACTGATATCAGGAGTTTGGGCACAAAGTGAGCACTTGCCACCTAGGAAACCTTGAAATAACCCTTGGAGCTGTTAGGAATGGCAGGTGCTAGAGACACAGAAGCTGTATTGGAGAAGGTGGTGTTGTGTTACAGTCTCGTTGCATGCTGGAATGCTGCCCTGGGAAAGGATGGGGTGAAAACAGGCAGAGGGGTCTTGGAGCTGTAAGCAAAGACACTGTTTTGGTTGATTCCTCCTGTGTGCAGGCTGCTTCATGTAAATTAACAAATTAAATTGGAAGATACTGGGTGTTTCTTTAGGATTTTTCCCCTCCTACATGAAATAATCTTCAAGGTCCTTAATTCTGCCCACCTGTTAAGATTCCTTGTAGTTTGAGGTGGAAGTGCTATGCAGTTGTTTGTGGTAATTGTATATGAATTATGCTATTTGGAATTTTGCTTTTATTCACTAAAGTTTCTTCTAAACACCCATCTCCTTTTTCAGGTTTGGAAACCTGGAGACCTCAAGCCATGGAGAAGTGGCAAACCTGAATTCCTTGGAATCTGAGATGGTACTCAGGGCGTAAGTATGGATTTGGACTGTGGAGCAAGCCCCAGACAGGATTTGGTCTTGGAGGAGGATGCCAGCAGCAGAGCTGTTGTTTCCACTGAAAATCCACAGCACTGTTAGCATGCTTAAACAAGCTTGTGGAAAGGCCAAATGCCAATTGTCTTGTAACGTCCAATAATACAACCCAGGCATCTTTTGCAGGGAAATTAAACATGAGATGAACACATCTAGGCAAACATTTTGCTGATTAAACAAACAAGGAGTGTTTGTTTCCTCTGCCTTATCTGTGGCAGCAAGTGGTTCTTGCTTATGAGTGATTTTTTTGTCATTACAGCAATGCCTGCAGAGCAAAGCTGAGAGTGACTCAGCCAACGTGTGTGCACAGTAAATCACAGTGCACTTTTCCATTAGTGCACTGTGATTTACAGTGCTGCTTTTAGAGTGAAATTTAAATTCTGAGGTCATCCTCATTTGCAAAAGAAATAGCAAAGCTGTTTTGAACTGCAGTTTAGATGAGAAAAAGGCGGTTTGGCTATCCTCCTAGGGTTTTATCTTTAGACATTGGGTGTAAAATGTGCCTTAGGTCATCAGCATTTGTACTTTGACATCTGTGGTTTGCATGCACTGTGGCATGCGTAGTTATATTTGATTACAGAATGAAGATGCTTGATTCTTGTCAGCATTACTGATTTTCTGTTCCTCCTGCCCCATGGGACTTGACATAGGAGCTCAACCCTCAGTCTTTCCTGGCTGGTAAAATATTTTGCTCCCATTTTGCCATGAGAACTCCTCAAAGAGCAGCTGGTAGTTAAAACTTGGTTACAAGCACCAAGGAGGCAGGACTGTGTCATGGGTAGAAGCAATAACAGACAGCCAGTGGTTCCCACACTTCCATCCAGACTGAACTCTAGGGTCTCTTCCAACTTTGGGCAAGCCATTTGACATTCCCTGATCTCAGTCATAAAATATGAGCTAAAGTTGTACCCTTCGTGCAGAATAGCTGAAGGATTTATACTGGGGGTGAGGAATTAATTTCATCAGTATAAACCATGGTGGGATTAATCCCCCAGCTGCCTTTTCATGGACCCAGAGGACTTTGATGATGAGATGGAGAGAAAAGGAGTGAAAGTAATCTTGATGTTACCTCTGTCACTTGGGCTTTGGGCAAAATGTATCAGTTTTTAGCCATACCTGCAGGTGAGTGTGCAAGCAAATACCATTTAGTAGGAGAGTGTTTTGGTTTGTTTCTTTGTTTGTTTTTAGGGGAATTATTTTCATCCTGACATACATACAGTTTACCAGCCTTGTCAGTTGCTTCCTGCTGCATCTGTGCTTTCTTCCCTCTTGGCACATAACACCTTTGCACAGCCAGGGGCGGACAAATGGATAAAGCCTGTGGTCCTGTTCCTGTGGTAGCTCAACTTCTGATGAATTTTCTGACAGATTTTTCATTAATGTAGTTCAGAACAGCTGGTTTTGATCCTTTGGCCTTCAGAAGATACCTTTTATGTGCAAATTTGATACCTTTACTCAAATCCGTGCCTATAAAAAGTTCAACAATGAGGTTGTCAACAAAGTTATTTGTCAGGTATATATACATGTTTAAACAGGTCCCATATAAATATGAATTCACTTTCCTTCCTTAAAAATTTCCATTGCTTTCAGTTGCTCTGGCTACTTGTCTCTTAGATATGATTAGTGGTATCTGGAAAGTGTTTGGCTTTGTAGTCCTGTTGTGAAACATGTACTTCTGGTAGTTCAGGTTTTCTCTTGTCTGGGATAATTCCAGTATAATTGCATTTGCCCTCTTTTCTCATGGAACAGAAACATGATATAATTGTGCTCTTGGTTTTATATGACTTGGATAAATAGGAGGAAGCAGCAGTAGAGCCTTGTTATTTCTTGCCATTAACTCTGTATTTCTCAGTGGAAAAATATCTCATGGGGAAGCCTGTGGTCTGTGGCCAGAGACCTTCTGCATTCATCAGGCTCCTGTTGTGACAGTCAGAGGCTTTAAAAAGCCAGTTGGGCCATTAGAAGTGGGATGCAATTTAAAGCATTTCCACTGGTTTGACACAAAAAAAAAATGCTGCAGAAGTTAAGAACAATTGCAGAAGGAGAGTTTGGCTCCTTAAGTACCTCATGAAGCCTGAAGGAAGGAAGGGTAGCAAAAACTGAGGGTGTGTGTGTAAGGAACATTGTCCTGTGGTGCACTGTAAGCACACAGGTTACTGCCTTCTACACTGAAATTCTCTGTTCTTTTTGCACTTGTAGTATAGAGCTGTGATGTATTTTGAGGAGAATGCCTGATGTAAATGATCTATTTTTTTAATTATGTGAATATGCCACACAATGTTTATGTACCTGCTTCAATGTTCAGAACCTGCAGATCCTAAACTAAGGCTTGAGCACATTTGTGGCACAGCCTTGTTAGAGGGACTTGTGGGAGCTTTAAGCCTGCCCTTCTGTTCCCAGATCCTGCAGTGATTCCAGACTGCTGCAGTGATGTGTAGTTGTTACTGACCCGAGATCATTTCAGCTGTGTTCAGAAATGTGCCCTCCTAGGACCCCTTTTCCAAGGGGATTTTCTCCTCTCCACTTGAACATCATTCCTATCATTTCCTGGGCTGCTGGAGGGGTCAGAAAATTGTGTTTTTCCACAGGGATCTGACTTAATTACTTCTAATATGTGGTTTAAACAAAGGTACTGTACTTTTCTAAATACCTTGGATCTTAGAGTTGTGAATTAACTCATCAAAGCCATCAAAAATTTTGTAAGCTTCAAAAAACCTGCCTTTTTCATTCCCTGTCAGGACCCACCTTAGCTTTTCATGTTCAGTAACTTGCTTTCCACACTTCTCACTACATTCAGTCAGTCAGACAGTTCATGATCACAAGTAACAGAAGAATAAAGTCCAGAAAAGGTCATACATTCCAGCTAAACATTTGAGTTAGATGGACTTCAGCCTATGTTTTCAGAAATGTGATGCTGTGTCTCTTAATTGTCTGATAAGAGAGTTGAAAGGAGTAGGTTGTTTGACCCTCTACCTCCTATAAGTAATTTTTTTGTTCTTCCTGTTACCATATCAACAAGATTGCCTTGTGCTGTGTCTCATGCTGCATGTTTTTGTGTCAAGGGGTGACAGACTTCCCTTCTCATTGTAGGTTGTTGTTGTCTTTGGAGTCTTCTGTGTTCTCTGCATGGTTGTTAGGACTTCTGTTCACATTTTAAAAAATGTAACACATCAAGGTGTGTGACAATTCAGAATAAAACCATATATATGTTAAACACAAATTAATTATCAGCATGATGAATTGTATTAAGATTTAAAGAGAGGTTCATAAAATTTCTGCTATAATTCAGTTATGTTCTTGCCTTTTAAATGAGGTTGTATAGTTCTAATGTGTTGTTGGGTACACGTCACCTGACGAAAAGCAAATGCGGAAAGAAAGTAAAGCAAAAAGTAGTTCTTTCTCTTACTCATGTCTGATGTGAAGGCTCTCTGCACCTTATCAGGCAGAGTCATGGAAAACCTGAATGGGATGCTCACCTCCTCGAGATCTTCAGCACCTTTCTGTATTCTGGGAAGGGGGTCAGCAAGCCAAGCAACTGGTGCAGTGTGGGGCCTTCAGTCCTCCCCAAATGGGCAGGTGTACTGCCCAGGAGATAAAAATAATGCTTTTGGTGATAGGACCTATCACCTGAGCTCTCTTTGGAACAGACCAGTTCCTCAGTTAACTCTGTTAAAAGGTTGGGTTTTCTATGCAGGGTGATCTGTGGAACAGCTTGGGCCCTTTTCCTCCTCTGGTGAAGGACAGTGTTAATTTTGATTTCTGGGACTTTGATTTCTGGGCAATCGGTCCACTTCTGGCAGATAGCTGCTCCCAAAGCACAGACTCCATGAATTTAAAGAGGTGATGTATTAAAAGTGCAGACACTGCTTTCCCCAAAGGCTGACATGGAAGACTGGGCTGAGGACTGGAACTGAGAAAGGCACATAAAGCCTTCACAATCTAAAATACTGTAGCTGCTTGTACCTTCTGGGATTCAGTGGCTCTGCAGGATCCTGAGATGTCTCTGGGTAGTGTGGGGGTCCCAAGGCAGGCCATGGCACTGGAATCCCTTGTGACACCTGGGGAGCTGAGGCAGTACATCATCAAGAGGTGCTGAGCTGGCTGCCACCAGTTTTAAAGATCTGTGTGGGTGCAGTTCCCAGAAGTGAGTAATTCCTGTCCAGACACAAAAAGCTATCCAGGCTGGCAGTCCAGGCTTGCCTGCAGTGTTTGCATTTGGGGAAGCCTAGTTTAATGTTAGCTGAATCTAGTTCCTTGGAGACCTTACTCAAAAATTCAGAAGTACAAACCTGGGATTACCTTCAGGAAAGGTTTTTCAAGAGGCAGACCTGTCGCCATGTTGGTCTGTGGACTTGGACCATGATTATTTGTTTGTTTGCTTTCCAGAGGTCTAACATTAGCACTGCCATGGCTTTTGAATCCTTGAGTAACAGCAAAAAGTCCTTTCAAGCCTCCTCTTGGACTACAAGGCTGTGGTTTCCTTCTGTTACTGGCTTTGGTTTGCTGGTTTGGAGTCCATTGGTGCTGCTTTCCCTCAGATGGACAACAAGCCACAGAAATGACTCAAAATACTTGGGACTTTTTTGCTTGTCTTGAACGTCAGCTCATAGTTACATCTGCTTTATTATCAAAATGTGGAATTTATTTGTTATTAAAACTTGGAATGTGGCACAATTGAAAACTGCAGACAAAGACCTTGAAGCTAAATTGAAACCTTGTTTCATTCCACAGCATTTGGGGGAAATAGTTTAAATAGAGAAAATTAAGGAATTATTCAGTGACCACATGGCACATCTTGCATGTTCACCTCTCCTCTTCTGCATTAAAGTAGCAAATACTCAAAAAAATGTAGTACCACAGCATTTGGAGTTTTTCATAGTGACAAGCAAACATTGTCCTATGGCTTTTTGTGCATTCAGATCTTCCTGACCAAAACCCCGTGTCTTCTGGTTCCTTCTGAACCAAACAGTCCCACTGGAAAACAGTGTGCACAGTTACAGCACAGCAGAAGTAAAATGGCCTGAAACACTGTACTCCTGGACAACAGACACCAAAGGAATGTGAGACAAATGGAAGAAAATTGACTGGAAGCTTCTAATGCCTGGGAAATCCATGGTGGGGAGCAGTTAAGATGCATTTGGGAGAGCAACAATCATTCATTCCAGTAAAGCAGATTAAGCTCAAACAATATCAGAAACCAGTGTGGTTACATGAGAAGCAGAGTCAAACACAGGGCAGTGGAAGAGTGGGAGTGTTATGAAAACAACCAGAACCAAGAAGAAAAGAATAATTAGAAAGCAAAATAATGGTTGGCATCTCAATTAAAACAAAGAACAGCTAGCAGAGCTCTTCCCTTAGCGGCTTCACGTGCGTCCCAGCAAAAGTCTCCCATATCTTATTGAACAAGTTTTTTCCAAATCAGAAAGAGCTGATCATTTCCTGGAAGTTGTCAGGATGCTATTTATAAACAAACTGGGTGTGGGAAGCCACCCTTGGAGCAGCCTTTTCTTGTGGTTTACTTACATTTTACCCCTGATTTAAGAAGTAAAACTGAGAAAATACAGGTGACTTAATTTAGTCTGTGTGAACAAGCCTGAGAGTTACAGCCTGGACAGTGGAGGAAAGGGAATAGCCATCTGTAATGAGTATTTTCTTGATGGACTTAAGTATGCATTTGGGAAATCACAGCTAGTTTTGTGCACATTCTAATAGGATTTCATAAGAAATTAGTAATTTTTAACCTCTTTTTGCAATGAGGTTCCCCTTATTCTCCTTAACTGTTGAGATTCTCTTCTCATTCTTTAGAAATAATTGTGGTGGGAAGAAAATACTGCTTTTGCCTTTTTGGTCAGAAATTGAGGTTTAACAAGTCCAAGTGCCAGGTCCTGCCCTTTGGCCACAACAAGCCCCTGTGCTACAGGCTGGGGACAGAGTGGCTGGACAGTGCCCAGGCAGAAAGGGACCTGGGGGTACTGGTTGACAGCTGGCTGAACATGAGCCAGCAGTGTTCCCTGGTGGCCAGGAAGGCCAGTGGCACCTGGCCTGTATCAGGAATAGTGTGGCCAGCAGGAGCAGGGAGGTCATTCTTCCCCTGTACATGGCACTGGTGAGGGCACACCTTGAGTGCTGTGTCCAGTTCTGGCCCCTCAGTTTAGGAAGGACATTGAGATGCTCAAACCCGTCCAGAGGAGGCAACAAGGCTGGTGAGGGGCTTGGAACACAAGCCCTGTGAGAAATGGCTGAGAAAGCTGGGGGTGTTCAGCCTGGAGGAAAGGAGACTCAGGGGTGACCTTATCACTCCATAACTGCCTGAAAGGTGGCTGTAGTCAGGTGGGGGTTGGTCTCTTCTCCCAGGTAACCACAGACAGAACGAGAGGACACAGTCTTAAGCTATGCCAGGGGAAGTTCAGGTTAGATGTTAGATAGAAATTCTTTACTGAAGGAGTGATTGTACACTGAAATCGTCTGCCCAGGGAGGTGGAGGAGTCACTGTCCCTGGTGATGTTTAAAAAAAGACTGGACGTGGCACTCAGTGCCATGGTTTAGTTGATGAGGAGGTGTTAGGTCATAGGTTGAACTTGATGATTTCAAAGGGATTTTCAACCTAGTTAATTCTGTGATTTTGTGAAATGCTGTCTTTAATTCCTATCAGATCCTGTCAGGACTGCTAGAGTTGTCTTCCCAGTAGAGACAAGGCTGCACAGAATTCCCATGTGCTTGGAGGGTCTCATTTCCCACCTCCACTGTGCCCTGCTGAGCTGACAGAGCTGTTGGAGTTGGAGCTGCCACAGCCCTGTCACCTTCTGTGCAGCTCGTGGGCAGAGAGGGGTGGGTGAGTTCTTGGTCCCAGTTTGTGAACTACAGGCTCAGATACACTTCTCCACCTGGATAGGTTTTGGAAACTGAAACCTTTGGAGATGGGCTCCAAGGAAAGCTGGTGCGAAAATTAGAAGGCTTTCTGATAGATGTGAAACTTGAAAGCATTGCTTAGCAGAGCCTGGAGTCTGTGGCCAGCCAACAGCACAGGAGTTAAACATTGAGGGTTTTTGTATAGGCAGAAAAGGAAAAATTTATAACTCATAATCAACCCATGACAAATGTAGTCTGTAGTGTTTCTTTTCTGTCTGAGCTCTTGGAAGACCCCTGTTCCTATCTGAGTCTGTCAAGTACAGAGAGTTTTTTTACAAGGGCAGCAAATATAAAGCTACTGCAAGATATGGGCAAGTGTCCAGCCCATTTCTGGAAAGCTGCATTATTCCCTGACACTCCAGTAGAAGAGCCGGGCAGCAGGAGATCACTAGAGCACAGTGTACCTCTTCTCTCTTTCCTATTTCCCCTCTTGACTGAAATGATTTTGCTGGCAAATTCAGTGTCTGTAACAGCTGTGAACTCTTCACCCTGCTCTGGGAGACTGTATCTGTCTTAAACTCTGTTTATTGTTCAGCTTAAGAAAGTGGCCACCAACCAAGCTTCTGGAAACTGAGCTTAGTCTAGAGAGTGCGTGAACAATATATTACCTGGCTTTTGGTGTTGGGACCAGGGGGGGTGATGGTTTGTGATGTGGGTGGGAGAAAGGAACACGGAGCAGGAGGAAATGCACTATCTGGGCATGGAGTGAGGCACAGTGTTCCCTGCCTATTGTGGTGGGAATGAGAGGAAAATGCTGTGGGCACAGGACGGTGGTGTTTGTGACTGTTAGTGCTGCTGTGACAGCATTCTGGGTATGTGTGGGGCTAGAGAGGACAACTGAAACTGAGAGGGTGGTGGGAGAGTCTGGGAGCATCACTGGGAGCATCTGCCTCTTGTGGTCTTTCCTGGCCTTGGGATGTGGAGCTGGTCTGGCACTGTTGGCTGTGCCACAGCTTGCAATGAAACCTGAAATTCAGAACATGTTTGCCTGTTAATTTTTGATTGTAAATACTTTTTGAGCTCTGCAATTGTAATTCCAGATTTCTCCTGTCAGCAAGCCTAACCAAAGAATATAACCAACAGATTTCCAAATACTTTTAACTGAAAATTCAAAGTTGCCACATTATCACAACAAGAAGGGAAAGAAACAACAGACTTAAATGGATGCAAGTTGTATGAAATCTGTCTGGTATTAAAAGTTAATTGAGATTTGAGGAAAACCTACACAATTCAGATGAGACACAGAGAGTGGGAGAAACTCTCTTTACGGTTTCTTAACTGTTGGTTTATTTTGGATGCTCCTGAGCAGCTGAGTTAACTAAAGACTGCTATGGTTTACTAGCTTGCAGCAGGAATGTGCCAGTATTTGTGCACAGCTCCAATAGAGAGTTTCCTCTGCTGGAAGATATTTGAGATACAGGAATGGTTTTGGAGACATGGAAAGTTCAGGGCCTTTTTCTCAGGAAGTTTAGGTGTTTATTATGCCTTTTATTCTGAAATAAGGAGCTTAAAGTTTTAAGAAAAGTTATTTTTTAGTAATTTTTGCTACACTGAGTTGAAAATTGCCAACAGCATTGCAAATTATTTCTGGAAAACCATAGCTTAAATTGTCTTATTTTCTTACAAAATCAAGTTGAAATGATGAGAAATCCCTGCAAATACAGGATCTAAGGGCATTCCCACAAGCATATATTGTGCAGTATCTAAGTACCAATCTAATAGATGGGTGTGGATGAAAACCTACATAAATCAGGAAAAGCAAACAAACAGATCACTTCCCCCCCTCCCCACTTCAGGCAGGGTGGAAACCACGCTGAGTCATCAGCTCTGCTTTCCCCTCATCCCCCTCAGTCTGTAGAAGGATTGCCCATGGGTTGGTGTTCTTTTAGCTGCATGTATCTAAGAAAGTCTGGGATAACTTCCCTGAACTAGATCCAGTGGTCCTACAACTCCTTAAGCATCCTTTTCCTGCTCTGCCACCATGAGTGGGACACCCTTTTTTGCATGCTGTAATTTGACAGCCCCTCCTTGGTTTGTGCTGAAGATGAAATCAAGACTCTGCTGACACATTTTCAATCACTAAGATTAGAAGGATCACTGTGTCTCCTAGGCTCAGCTCTCCTGGCACTCCCAGCCTGGCTCTGGCACAGGCAGGCTCATGCTGCAGAGAGGGTTTTATCCTCCCAGTGAGGCAATCCCACTGGCTGTGGGTGCCTGTGGGGGTTAGGTTTGGGATTTTCTCCTTTTTCCTCCGTGAAAGCCACAGTTCATGAGCAGGCAGGCTTTGTACCAAGACTGTAGATAAGGAGGAACACGGTGTGGAGGGATATGCAGCTCCGGTATGATCCCCAGACTCTGCAGCTGACGAAAGGCCCCAGAGGAAGCATTTGATTTAGCATTTCCACTGGGAAGGAGCCATGAATACCTTGTTTCCTCCCTGCTATTTTCCCACACCATCCCAGGGAGTGGTTATGGAGCAAACATTGAGCTTATCCCAGTGGCCCAAGACAGAATGAAGAAATCACGTTGTGCTGTTGATGGTGTGTGTAATGTCTGGTGGTTGTTAAACATGGCTGTGGTACAGCTCAGCACAGATACTTGAGGTGGGCTGTGAATGTCTCATGTGTTGTTCTGTTGGATACAGGTACTCTCAGTTCCATCTGGATGCAAACTGTGTGTTCTGTCTGTTTATTTGTAGGGAAATAGCATCAGTCTTACGGGCCTGGCTCGATCAGTGCTCGGAGGATTTCAGGGAGCCCCCTGACTACATGTGTTTGCTGAAGTTGCTGGATTATCTGAAGAACAATATGCCCAATTCTGACATGGAGAGTAGGGTGCAGAACCTCTTGAAGCAGTTTCAGAACGAAGAAGTAGAAGCTGTTGGTGAGTTACCATTCCCTTCTCTGTCTCTGTCTTCCCAGGCTATAAGATGCCCCAGGGATTTATGTGCAGTACATTTCACCACCTCTTATGCTTATCAGTAATATTGTGAGGCTCACCTGTGACTTTTGTCTTGGTTTTTTTTTGTTTTTTTTAAAAGGAAACCCAACCTCTGTGTGGCTGCAGGCCCTGTGAGGGATGAAATAGTGTTACAGTGTGAGGTGCCTATGTCTGTTCATCCTGGGGTGGCTTGGGAAATCCAACACTTCTCTAATACTGACCCAAAGCTTTGAGATTGCTGCAGCAGCCAACTGGTTAATTGTCAGCACACTTCCCACGTCACTGAGTTAAAACACACAGCTGCTCTCTAGCTGGGCTTCTCACTTAACCTCCCCCCACCCCAAAAAACCCCAAACAAACAAAAAACAGAATACAGAGCTTCGACAAAATACCGTTTGAGTCACAAGCTTTGTCCTGCAGCTTTTCTTCCTAGTTACTTGTCAGAGGAAGTGCCTGTGGGTGTTTTTTCCTATTGGAGTGGCTGGCTGCTGGTATCCAAGGACAGAGGAAAATCTTACGTTATTGGGGGTCACAGTCTGCTGGAACAATAGTGAGCTGTAGTCACACAAACCTGACACATCCCCGTATCCTGGTCAGAAAGCTTCCTGTGGCAGAGCTGGGGAGTGGGGAGAGCTCACATAGGGTGTGAATGGGAACTGGAATCAACTTCCAGCTTTGGTAGAGGGGTGAGAGGGAATAATTTGTGCCAAAATGATAAAGGAAATGCCAGAAAAAAACCTGCTTTCATTCCATAATAGTCATGTCTGCTGGATGCTCCAGAAATACCATGTCAGTGCATAATACTGTGAAATGCCAAAATAACCCAGTCATGAACAGAAAAAGGAGTAATGCCCAGAGCCCAGGCCTTCATTGAGCACAGCTAAAGGAACAGGATGGCTAAGATGTCGTCCATGCTGACCGTTCCTGGGTTGGGTTCCCCCAGCTCAAACAAAGAAAACTTATGAGAACTATATTTGGGTTCATCTGTTCTTCAGAGTGAACAGAAGTTCCCAGCAGCCCTGCTTCTGTATCTGTTTCCTTAAGTGGCAGCTGAAAACATTCTTTTTTGAGTCATAGGTGGGCCAATAGCAATGATAACGTTTTCTAAATTGTGGCAGAATAGAGGCTGGTTGTTAGAGTAAAATAAGAGGAGGGCAATGAAATTAAGCTGTGGGGTCTGCAAAGAAGAGTTTTAGGATTGCCTTACTTTTAGCAGAGCTCCATCTTTGTACATTTTCTTTCAAAATTCCCAATAAATTTTCTGCAATCTTTGTTGATAATTACTGTCCCAAAGCATTCCTGCTGGGTTCTGAATTTTGAAATTCAGGCTCTAATCCTACATCTTGATTTGGGTAATCAAACCTCTGTTCTGTGCTGCCATCAGCCATGCCAGTAGATTAGATTGCAGTACCAGACAGGAAGATAGAGTACCAGACAGGAAGATAGGACAGAGGCCAGCTGCTTCTGGCCTCAATTCTTGCAGGTTGAGCAAGCAAAACAAGGAGAGGCAGAGGTTGCAGGGTCAGGAGGGGCACGTGCTTGCTCTCAGTGCAGTCAAGAGGCAGTCAGACTTTGAGAGGGCTGAGTGGATCAGAGGGGTCCTAAGATGATGAGATACTTGAGTACAAGGGGATTCCAGCTTGATGGAGAGTAGGGAAAAGAGTGCTTACATGTGTATGAAGGAGAAAAAGAGGGATGAAAAAGAAAAGGAAGATTTACACTGTGCTTCAGGACCTCGTTTTAAGCATGCTGTGAGGTTTTGGGTAGGGCTTTGGCTCAGTGGTGAGGATTTTCGTTTGAATTTCAAGAGCCAAAAGGAAAAGGAGGTTTTACAAAGCCAAAAGGAGTGACATTCTTGTAGCAGTCCAGTCCAAGTCCATTTAATTATGCAAATTGTTACAAAACAGCCACGGAAAAGTAGCGCTAGAACAGAGGTCTCCATTTACCCCGCTGAGTTCTGCCAATAAATTGTGCAATTCAAATGTACAGATGGAAATCAGCCTGTAGACATAACTTGTTACATCAAAACTGTAGCAATTTACATTGGTGATTATGTTCTGTTAATTACTGGAGGAAGGAACAATGAAGTATTTTGAAAAACAATGATTCTCTATCACATTATCTGCTGTTGTTGCTTTATTGCTCTGCTTTAACTGGGTATGAAGTCTTGCATAACACTCTTCGTTTTTGTAATTGAAATATCACCAGTAGTAAACTCACTACTTTGGTTGTTAGTCTTCGACAAGTCCCTGTTTTTTTCTCCCTCCTTATGGAGTTACTGTTGCCTTACAGTAAAAGGGATTAGGATTTATTTTCAGGGAGTTTCTGTTTGACTTATTCCTCTGCCATGGGAAACAAGGGCATATTTCTTGGTGTTTGAATTCTTTGTTCCCAGCTTCTGGGAGCCAAAAGGTGACATGGCAGCAGCTGTGGAACCCTTTCCTTTCTGCACTGGGTCAGGTCCCTCAGTGAGGACAGTTCTGCTCTCTCACCTCCTCTTTGCTGCCCAGTGCAGATTTAGAAGAACCATTAGCAGAACATTGTAGGTACTCACTGTATTCAATTTTGTGGGAAAAGTTTCGTGAGAGAAAAGTTGAAGGCTGCTGGAATAAACTCTCTTCAGTATAGCCCATGTAGCTACAAAGGTGCCAGGAAATCTGGTATCTTAATTTATTTCTGGATAGAAGAGCATTCCTAATGCAGTATTTTGGTGGTATAATTGCAGCCTCGTGCCTTTATAGTTAGAATTTTTTTTTTCAGATTATAAATACTGCAAAGTAGATTAACAAAACTGTGCAGTGTCAGTAAGGAATTTTTGTTGGGGTAGTGGGGATGTTTTTTCTTTCAGAAGAATAGTTAGCAAATGGGTCAAGCCACTTCTCTGCTAAGATTGCTTCTCTCTGTTTCTTTTCATTCCATCTTTTCTTTGCCCATTTAATCTTCTGGTCATTTTTCTCACTCCAATGGCACAGTGGGGCCATTACATCAGGCAGGGCCCTTGGGGCATTCTGCTCTAATACAGTGATGTTGCAAAATAAACACCTGCTTTGATTAATTTGTTTGCTGTATAAATTTACTGAATGTTGTTTTCCATTCTGGCCAGATGGGTTTTGTAGCACTTCCTCCAGTGACCTGGTTGATGGAGAAGAACTGGAGATCAGCAATCCAGAAGAATTCGCCTCTTTTCAAGACCATGTTGTGGCAGAACAGTTGACATACATGGATGTGGTATGTAGAGTATTGTGTATAATATAACTTTATAAAATAAGACTTTTTTTTTTTTAAGTTACATTGCTTTAAGTGTAGGGTTCCAGAACAGGACTGCTGCTGGGACACAGAAGACAGCCCTGTGGTTATCCCAGCTGTTTCAGTCATTGGGCTTTTTCCTTCTGTGATTTTGAAGGTGTTTTTTTTTGGTTGTTGTGTTTGTTTGGTTTTGTTTTGTTTTTTAATGTGTAGCCTCTTTTGCAAAAGTTATTGGCACTGAGAAATAGCACATTTTAACTATAACGCTGCCTGGCTTAAAGATGTCTAGATACTCTGGACTGTAATGCTCAGATTTTGCTTTGTCTGTATCAATTCCCTTCTAAATACCATTATATTAAGAAAATGATCTTGGTTATGCAGCTGATAAAAAGGTGCTCCTTATTTTCCCAGTATTGTTTAGCTGACAGTTCTTTTGGGGCATCAAGCCTATAAAGAGTATGCCAAAGTATATTTTAAACTAAGAGAGAAGCAATACTTACCTTTAAGTACCATATTAGATTTAGATCAAATTTGTCCTCTAAACCTGTGTTTCTTCTTGTGGGTAAAAGAGATTTAGGAGAAACCTGCTGGCTTACCACACCTGTTTCACTCTAGATGCTCTTCAGAAGAGTTGTGCCCTACCACTGTTTGGGATCCATCTGGTCTCAAAGGGATAAGAAGGAAAACAAGAACCTGGCTCCAACTGTCAGAGCCACCATCACTCAGTTCAATGCAGTCACCAAATGTGTCATCAGCACTATCCTGGGGACCAGGGAACTCAAAATCCAGCAGAGAGCCAAGATCATTGAGAAGTGGATTCATATTGCACATGTAAAGCATTTATTCTGTTTAATGTGTTTTGGGTGGGTGCCTTGGAGTGAAGGAGTTGGGAGAGGAGAAGGGGGTTGTACACATTGGTCCCAGGCCATCTTAGCTCTAATTCTTTCTATTTTTAACTGATTTTTTTGTGATACCAAATGAATATTGCCCTTCCTCTCCTCAGTTCTTCCCCACCATGGAAATGGGGTTGATACTTGGCCATGCCAAAGCTTTAGAGAAGTCCAGGTAGCTGCTATCAGCAGCTCTTCCATTGTCCACTGATGGAACCACTCCATTGTGGGAGGCCACTGGCCTGGGCAGGCAGGACTTCACCAGCACGTGGACTCACCTCCCTGACCTCCATGTGCCTCAGCAGAGCTTCCAAGAGGATCTTGTAGCAGATTCCATGTTTTTATCATGTTGTTCCTAATCTTTGCAAGAAGGGGGTTTTTCCATGCCTGCTTTACATAACCCTAGTTTGCTAATTTCCTAGGTTTTAATATTTTACTGTAACCTTCCTAATTCCCCTCGGGGCACTGGGCAGCTGGCAATAAATGAGACCTCTCTGGAAGAGACCATTTCAAGCACTTCCATGTGGATGTGTGTTGACTTCTAAGAATCACATGGATTCTTCTTGAGCTCTACAGAACAGTCAGAAAAAGCTGAAGCCAGAGGCTTTCCAACCTTGGCAACTTCTGTGCTTCCAGAGGCAGCATTGAGTCCTGGCACCTGAGCTCTGGCAACTGCATGGTTCAGGAAGCTGGTATGGAGAAGGTCTTGGACCTCTCCTGTGGCACTTAGATCTGCTTGTTTTTATCATCATCTGATGGATTCTTTATTGCCTGTGTGAAGGGATTAGGAAGTTTGATTTCCAATTTTTACATGCAGATCTAAGTTGCAGAGGGTACCAGCTAAAAGGGCCTTCTTCCTGGGGCGGGCTGGACAGAACTTTGTCATCATCCCAAGGCAGAAGAGAGGCCTGGGGAAGTCAGGAAAGGCACTGTCCTCATCCCACTCACTCTGTGGATGGAGAACTTTGTTCCACACTCCTGGTGATTCTGTGCTTGTCCCTTTACTTAATTCATACCTTCTGTGCTTCTCTCTTAATTCATTAAATGCTCCAGTCGTAGCATGAAACACATGGAAAATGTGTGTGCACACTCTGCAGAATAATGGCACATGCACAGCAGCTGGGTGCACGTACACTTAGCTGCCCACTTCTGAAGAAAGCTGCTTGCTTTGTGCATGCAAATGCATGTTTTGAATAGTTAGGTGCCTGAATTAGAAAATAATCCACTCATTAAAGTACAGTTATTCACTGACAACTAAACTGAGCAGCACAGAGTTCCACATTTGTTCTCTCTTCATGACTTTTGGATCCGTTTTCTTGGTTCAAAAGATAAACTGAATACTTTCTCTACTGCCAGCCCTTTGCTCCACCTAGATCTAAGGTTCCTGAGCAGGAGCAGCCAATTTCACTCAAACAATATTTTCTTTAAAAATAAAAAGTAAAAATGAAATAACTAATGTCCTGTTATGCTTAAAATTTTTAAAATCAAAGCTGTTCCTGCACAGGATTCTTTCTGGTTTTCCCTCTGTGAAGGACACAGCATGAAACAAAGTTATTAAAACCAGTCTTAAAAATTCTTCTTACATGCAAATGAAAGCTTGCTCAAGTTCAGTCTGCAGTCGGTTGAACCACTGAGAACACTAAATCCAATATTAAATGAAATTCCTACTGTGCTCTAAATTACCCAGCACGCAGTTAAGTCAAGACGGTTCCAAATGGGATCTTCCAGTTCAAACTCCTGTTGTACTGAGAAGAAAGAAGAAAAGCTGATAATTTGTGCCTCTAAATTCGTGTTCTCCCCAGCCTAAATTTCAGGCTGAACAAAAAGAAAGGTCTCATTCTTTAACACGTCAGTCTCTGGAGAAGAGCTGTTATGTGGCTTTTTTTTTGGCCCCAAGCCATGCAAAAATAGCTTTCAGTTCTACTGAGTCCTGCCCCGTGAATGATCTTGAACTTGGTCTTTATCTGACCCAAGTGTCTACCTGCTTCAGGTGCTGTTGGCCCAGGCTCTCTGCTTAAGCCACACCTGGATAAATGTAGTCTCCTAATTAGCACAGGTTTTTGTAAGTGAGTAACTGGGAGAGCTTGTACTCTTAGCTGTTCAGTCACTTTTAATGCAACTCATGAACAGAGATCCTGATACATCAAGGTCTGACTTTTGCTTATGTTGAGGTTGCTTACACTTATTCAGTCCTACAAAGGAAATAAATCATGTCTATTTTCACTGTAAGGATCCTTTACATAATAAGCATTATTAGGGTAAGAATCAGATTCATAGAAATGTTGATAAGCAGAATTGGAGTCTGAATACATTCTTACCTCCATGCAGCAGTCAAATTGGCAGGTGTTTTGTCTGCTGGATTTGCATGTACAGACACCTGTGCTGAAATTTGTGGTATCCAAGCTCTCATACTTGAGCCACCAACAGATTTCCAGGAGTCACAGACCAGACTTACCCTCGTTTCCCTTTGCTTTATGAGGAATCTGTGCTACTTTTTTGTAGCTAATCATCCTTTTCCACCCAAGCTTTTGCCACAGAATAGCTGCATAAGAAACGTTCATGAACCAGTCTCTCTGTTCAGATTTGATCCCAACTCTGGAAAAGCTGGGAAGGTTTTTCTCTTTAACAGTGTGCACATACTTGAATAACAGGTTATTCCTTTGCATGTCTTTATTTCTAATTGACACTGAGATGATTGAGGGTTTACATTTTAAATACCACATATAACGAGGCAAAGCCTGGTTTTCTCCCTAAGGGGTAAAAGGGATTGGTAACTATAAAGAGCTTTTTAAGAAGTATAACCTTTGTGCCTTTCACCATGGCTTCATGGACTCAAGTTCCACTTTTATTTTTACTTGGAGAACTGGAAGCTGTGACACCACAAATACATGAAAGTGAGGAAAACAAGATCTAAATGCCAAAGCTTGTGAAGTGTTTGGTGGCTGGAGTGGGGAGTGATATTTTTGATGCTCAGTATTTGCACAGCTGCTGCTCAGCAGTAAGAATGTGTAGCAGGCATGACAGGGCTCAGAGAGAGGAGCACTAAGGTCTGTGTAGTGCTGACATTTAATGCTCCTGTGTTTCCAACCCCTCCTTTCACAGGAATGTAGGATCCTGAAGAACTTTTCCTCCTTGAGGGCCATCATTTCAGCTCTGCAGTCCAACTCCATCTATCGGCTGAAGACCACCTGGATGTGTGTTTCAAAGTAAGCCTCTCCCTCAGTTCCCAAGGGGCCACAGGGCTCAGTGCTCCTTCTTTTTATCTTCTCACTCTTCCTGTTCTGTTCCTTCACTGACATGGGTCAGAAGAACCTCCCATTCCTGGGAGGCTCAGACCCCTCCTGTGAGCTCCTCTTTCCTCTTGAGGGGACAGTCTGCCCTTGGGGATGCTGGATTCTGTCCTTTTTAGCATATTGGATCTTCCACAACCTCTCTAGAAAAACTAGGGCACTGGCTTCTCACCCAGCTCATGCTCACCACTCCTAGGTCACCATGATCTCTGCTTGTTGTCTCCTGTCCCATGAAGTTTGAGGAGATCCAGCTTGCTACAACTCTTCTCCTGGTGCTGATACTTATATAAAATAGATTCCCAAATCACAAAATCTAGTGTTGAAGATAATATTTCTTCCTGGGGAACACTTTATTGTGTTAATAATATTTACTGCCTGTCCCACAGATGCCAGAAGTTGCTGTCTAGAAAAAAAGGTGTTCTGCTCATTCAGTTTGGAGAAACCAGATTTCTTTGCCTTTGATAAATTAAAATACTGCTCTGCTGGGCAGTATCCTTCTGTATTTCCTCTCCACAGAGGTGGAAATACACGGAAGGTGTATTTCCTTCTGCTGCCCTGTGTTTCTGATCAAAGTATTGCCTATCTTGTGTTTATAGTGTTGGGCAAAAAACTACTCCTACATGTAAATGCTTCCAGCTTCTCAGAATGCATGGAATAGGGCAAAAATCAAGAACCTGGCTTCTCTCTCAGCTGTTTTTTTGTTCCTTTGTATCTCCTGACCCATTCTCACAGTGCACCGACAGCTCAAAGCCCTGCCCAAGGGCTGATGATGGTGTTCCTTTGCTGTCAGATGAGGCCCAACTTTACTGGAAGCACCAGAATATCCCACCAAGGCTCCCAGGAGATGTGCAGCTTCTCACTGGATGCATTTTGGTGCTGTTATCTTTTATAAATAAAACTGTTAATGATTAATGAGAAAGAAACAGAAACTTGATTGGATTTTAGTGCTTGCTAATGATGTAAATGATATTATCTTCTTCTGTGCAGGGACATTCTGCTGGTGTATGAAGAGCTATCTGAGATCTTCTCAGACCATGACAATTACCTGACAAGTAGGGAGCTGCTGATGAAGGTGAGAACCAGCGTGAGTTCAAAACTTGTGATCTCAATGAAGGCTGAGGTTTAACCCTTTTTGAAACCAGCTGCCAAAGCTCATCTCTTCCTCAAGGACCTTTTGTGGTGTTTTAGGGAAGAGCAGGCTGTAAAACCTGAACTTTTTGCTGGGCTGAGAGTTGATTCTTTGTTCCTGGAAGAATCAGTAGCTTTAGCCTGGACAGCCACAACCAGCAGGCTTTGGCAGCATGATCTGGGTGGACAGTAGGTCTTGCAGCCCCTCAGCCCATGAGGTCACTGGAACAATGCCACAGCTTCAGCTGAGGAATCAGTCCAAGATGTTTATCCCATTGTCCTGTACCTTTCTTAGAACTAGGAAGCAGGGCTGGGAGTTCTGAAGGAGCAGGCTTCCTGCTCTGTGGGTGGCCAGATGGACAACAAAGCGGGCTCTGTGTGGGGCAGTTTGACTTCTGCACTCTCACTGGGTGAACCCCAGTAAGCTCAGGAGCCTGAAAGGGGTGAGGAAGAATGGCAGGGAAAGTTCTGCAAAAACTAAGGAATGTTTGTGGCAGGTTTTTTCCATTTACATGAAAAAGTTCCTATAAACTCACTAACCAGTTCATTCTTTGGCAGTTCTGTCCAGCCAGTCTGGCATTTGTCCCTCAGTCCCTTGCCCTGGGGTCTGAAACACTGTGTTTTGCTCAGGAATGGTGGGTGAACACATTCACATCTGTCAGTCTGTTTATCATCCATTTATCAACATCTGTAGGTAAATTTTAAAGCAGGTGAGACCATAATAGCATAAAGGGAAAATGTGTGTTCAGAACAGCCTATTTAACTAAGTATTAAAAGACAAAACAACTCAGACTGAGCCCAGACCTCTGGCTCACATTAAATCACCCTCCAGCTGCCCTAAGCAGATTTGAAAAACATTTTGGAAGCAGTGAGAGGAGAAAAATCCCACAGAATAACTAGAACCTCTCCCCTGCTTTTCATCTTGGACCATTTGCAGGATTAATATCCACTGAATCCTCAAAGACTTAGTTTTCCTTCACTATAAATAGTTCCTGTAGGGGAAGCCATGTTGGACCTTGCCTGTCCATCCTGCAAATCCAAGTGTAGAGCAAACAAAATGCCACGGGAAGGAGATTGGGTGGCATGGAGAGGGAGCAGTGTTCTCTCCTCCTGAACAGACATTGACAATGATTTGTGACACATCTGTGCAACCACTGGAAGAAACATGTAACTCCAACATCCCCTGTGCAGCCAGGGAAATAAAGGCTTAAAGAACTATGGTGAAATATCTCATCCATTCATAGGAAAGCTGGAGTTGTGGGGATGGAAAACCTATTCCTTTGATCTCCTGAATGGTTTTGGATTAGTCAGTAAGCCACAGTTGCTGAATCTCAGTGTTGCACCATAAGAAAAACAACAAAGCATTACATAAGATGGAGGTGTTTACTTGCAGCAGGCCTGATTAGGAAATTAATCAGAAATCCTAACATCAGAAGTGTTGGGACAGAGCACCTGGACACCTGAAGTATGTCTGAGCTTCTCTGACTTAAACTCCCAAGAGATTTTCAGCAGCACTTGGCTTTGGCCAGAGCCATTCTGCAGAAAAATTCCCTCACAGTCATCTTGTGTGATTTTTGTCTGAAATTCCCAATCAGCATCTGAGTCCCAGGAAATCAACACGTGTGTAGACACACGTGTGTCTGCATAGCAAGTATTTTTTGCTGGCTTAACTTGTCTGGTTAAATGTACTTATTATTTTGCATGTATGTAGTTGTCAGTTTACCCCTTGGATCCTCCATTAATTGCCTTTAATTCTCTTTCACCTCACAGGAAGCAACATCCAAATTTGCGAATCTGGACAGCAGTGAGAAAGAAAATCAGAAAAAGTCACAGAAGCGACTGCAACTTCAAAAAAACAAGGTGTGTTTGGGGGTTTTCCTCCCCTTTTTGAACTGGTAACATGATTAACCCTAATTGGGCAATTCTATAAGAAGCAGAATCTAGAAAGGCCTTCACCAGAGTGAGTGGGCAGGAGGGGATTGATAGATATAAAGGTGTGCTCATCACTTCCAGCTCTCTTTGTTTTGGTCCTACATGGAAGGGTTCCATTATCTACTCTTGTTACATTTTAAAGAGAAATGCAATGTCCATGTAATAAAATATATGTGCTGCTGTAAATACTGGAGTTCTTGTGATAAAGAAAATTAGCTCTGGCAGAGCAGAAGTCTCATTTACTTTCAAACATGCTGATGAAGCTTCTGATGTACCAGCTTGAAAATTGCACAGGCTTCTACAGAGATTGCTTTGTAAAATGTGTCTGGGTTCCAGTCTGCTAGTGAAAATGGTTTTTGTCTCAAAGCTGGCAAAGATTTAAAAGGACAGGGGGAGAGAAATCTGGAATAGGGAGGCAAAAGTGCTGAATATGATTTTTGTCTGTGTAGTTGCTTGACTGGAAAAAATACAGATCCTTCTGGATGGTAGAAACAAGTGTAGAGCCTTTGCAAGTGTAGAGCCAGCCTGAACTCTGCAAGTGCTGGCAGTCTAGAAGTTCGAAGTGTGAATAATTAGCATTAAAATGCAGTGGATGGCTGGGGAAGGTGGTCACTTCTTGGAGAGAAAAAAACTGTGGCTTGATTTGACTTCACTATCACAAGGTACAATCACACATCATGAAGTAAAAATCCACATGGGATGAAGCAGAAGCTGCTCACACAGGCTGGCTAGGGCCATGCCCCAGCTCCTCCTCTTGCAGCAGGTGACAGAGGAACCCTGTCCCTGGGCCTCAGTGCTTCTCCCAAAGGCAGGGTTTCCTGGGGACCCACTGTTGGGAATCAGTGCTGGCAATACTGTAATACAAAACCACTGGGTGATACCTGTGAGAGCATCCTGGTCTCACTGGAATTGGATATAAATTCTAGATTATCTAATGAAAATGATGCAGTGAAAGAAAACATAATTGCAAGACTGATGCTTGGTTAAGCAGATTACTTTAATTTCATTTTCTTACACAGGAGTGTTCTGGAATTCTAATTATTCTAATTTTTCAGTCAATTAATTCAGCATTGCTCTGCTCACTTGCAGGGAGTGATGCAAGGCACAGTCCCTTACCTTGGCACCTTCCTGACTGATCTCATCATGCTTGACACAGCCCTTCAGGACTATGTCGAGGTAACTTGGGGCAATTTTTTGGAGCCCAAAATACCCTCCCTGCCTTCCCAGCTGAGTTTACTTGTTTCTGTATCCTCTCCTTCTGCAGCTCTTCAAATCTATTTACAAAAAGAAAAGGGAAGCAATATGCAGTGTTATTAACTAGAACTTGTGTGAATTTTTGTGCATTTATCTCAAGGTACAAGTCTGGCTCTTCTCTGATCCCTTCTCTTTCCTTCCAACAGGGTGGTCTGATCAATTTTGAGAAGAGACGAAGGGTAAGTTGAATGTTCTGTGGTTTTTGGTTTATTGATACCCTCGGGGAAAGGGCCTTTGTCTTTAGCAGCTGAACCAGACCTGGTGGCAGGAGACCTTTGCTTTCCAGAACACACAGTTAGTAAATATCTTCCTTCTGCAGGGAACTGTTTGTAGGTGAAAGGCTGCAGAGAGCAAACCAGGTACAGAGGACTGAGAAATAAATGCTGTCAGTCTCTCCCTTCAGCCTGATCCTTGTTGGTCAGAGATAAGTAATGTCCTGTAGCAGTAAAGGTGCTGGGGTTACCTTGGGCTGGATGAAGTCAGGCTGAATCTCCATCCTGGGGCTTGAAAGCAGAGCTGGACTTGGCTGAGATGGAGCCATTTCCTCCCCTTAACCTCTCAATAACCTGCCCTAAACAATCCAGGGTTACTCTGGCAAGGTGTGTGTACAAGTGCAGTTCCAGAAGAGCAGCACACTCTGGTCACCTGCCTTAAGGGGGTAGCATTTTACATTCCTCTGGAGCAAGTGTGAGTGCACATTATGGATCCTAGGGGAAAAAAAACCCCCACCTTTATTGTTAGAAAACTGGTTCTTGAAATAGTTACTCAGCTGAAACTGAACTCCACATCAAGCTAAGTTTGTCCTGGATCCCTTGTTGTACGTTTTTAGAGTATGAATGAATATAATCTTGTTTTCTAATTAGCCTTCCTATTTGATTATTTATTTTCTTAGGAATTTGAAGTCATTGCCCAAATCAAGCTCCTGCAATCTTCGTGCAACAGCTATTGCCTGATACCAGACCAAAAATTCATCCAGTGGTTCAGGAGGCAGCGACACTTAACAGAGGAGGAGAGGTAAGTCCTCAGTGCAGCTGGCAAACCTTTGTTCTTACCCCCCCACACACCTGGGCAGGTCAGGGCAGGGACATACAAATACTGGAGAGCACTAGCTTAAAACCTGTTAAAAGGAGGTGAAATATCCCCTTGGCCCTGGTAAAATGCAGGCAGAGCAGTGTTCCCCTTTGTGGCACTGCAACCTTCTGTGAGGTGGGAACAACTGAAGGATTCTCAGATTTCTTGAATGTTGCTGCTGTGAGATGTACAACTAAATACCATTGTACAACTAAATAATATTGTACAACTACATAACACTGTCTGCAAATACTCACCTGCTGGCCTCTGCCCTGCAGTTACAAACTTTCACGTGAGGCTGAAGCAGCTGCTGATACCAACATCCTGTCTCCAAAATCCCAGAAGAGCATGGTGAAGAGGATCAGCACGTGAGTAGGATGGGGCAGAGGGGTTTTGGGGTGGGAATATTGACCTGGATAACTCAAAAAAGCACCTGAACCTGGCTGGGGATCCACAACCCTGCATTGCCATAAGGAGAAATGCAGCCCTGTGGCTGAAGCTGTCCCTTTGTGTTGCTAGAAGCAGTCATGAGGATTATTAAAGGTAGAAGAGACTAGAATAAAGAATCCTTCCTATTGTGTCAAAAAAGAAACCATTTTAGTGCTGGATTATAATTCAGTACCTATGTGTAATAACTTTGCTGAATGCAGCAAGAAAACAGTGTAAATGGGGATAAAGTCTGGTCTATTATTAGTCCAAATTGCTACAGACATGCAAAAATTCCTTGCAGGATTTTACTTTGAAAATTAAGGTTAGCAAAAAGGCATTTGATAGTGGAAACAATCTGCCTTCCAGCTGGAGAAGGAAAAAAGAATCACAGGGACATGGTCCAATTTGCTGTAATACCACAAGGGTTCAAACAGGAGGTGGGTAGAGGACAGGGCCATGCAGTTGGACATGGGAAACAAGAGGGTAGCAGGAATGCAGGGAAAGCTGCAAGGAATAAAGCAGAGCTCAAAGCCTGAAGTAAAAATATCTGCACTCTGAATGTGTTTTGCAGATGAATACTGTAGAAAAGCAGTCAGTGACACCTCTCTAAGCTGTACTAACTGCACCCTGCTGCTCCCTGCTCTTGGTGGGTCAGACCAGCTTGTTTCCTTTGACACTCTTTTCAAGTCATTGACCTGCATTTAGGAATGAGTCTCGGAGAGGGAGCGCCTTTAATTTACACTTTATGATCTCCTTATTGTGTGTATCTCCAGCCTTCTAGAGACAACCTGGTACCTGTGGCACCCTGATAGGGGGCAGGAATTGGCAGCCCTTTGAAGCCATTTTTTTCTATTAAATGAGCCTGAAAATGTGAAGAGACCAAAGGGGAGTGTTGTGCTACTGGAGCATGAGCTGGCTGTGACCTTGCAGCTGTGGGTCAGGAAGGTGTTGTGTTAGCCTGTAACAAAGCCCCTGGACAAACTGTATAAACACTACAAAGGAAATGAACACAACAGGCCACTCCAGACAGGAAAACACTCCAGAATGTAAGAGTTCTGAACCAAGGGACACCTTTGCTCAGCCCAGCTCTTACTTACTGGCTTTTATGCTTTCTTTCTTTGTATACTAGACTTTTTCTGGGCACTGATGTGTTCACCCCACCCAAAGAACAACCCCTGAAGAGCTCTCCTGTAGGAGGGAGCTCCGGGGAAAGCACGGATTCAGCCAGTGTTTCATCGTGTGAGTTTAATCACTCTGAAACTGAGGATGTGTGTGTGACTCCCGTCTCTAGTCCTGAGGACCCTCTGAAAAAGGTACAGCTGAGGCCTCTGCATGCTGCAGGCAGGCCCAAGACACCTTGCCCAAGGCTCTTGGTCTGACTAGAGCACTGGTTTTAGTGAAATGGAGAGAGAAATGTGTAAAAATTGAAGTAATCCAGTCAGGGCTTTTGCATGTTCTGTGTTGTCCCTTACAGTGGGTTTGTTCCTGCAGGAAGCTTTTGAGAAAGGCAGATGGAGAGAAAGGCAAATGCTGAGCAGGGGAAGGAAGGGGGGAGTTTCAAGGAGAATGGCAGAGAGGGAAGGGTGTGTGTATTTCCACTTGAGTACAGACTCTCAGGTGGAGCAGGAGTGCCTGTGACACCCTCTGCTCCTTCCCAGCCGTCCCAGTTCCTGGCTGGCTGCCTACAGCAGCCTTCCGTGCATCTGCTGCCACCTCCTGGGCTGCTCTTACCGCGAGGCCAGAGCAACCCCAGCAGGACAGAAATTGTCATTAAAATGCTGTAATCGATCAAGTGAAGTCCAGTTTTCCTGGAGGCAAGGAATCCCCCTGCCAGCAGGCTGGGCAGAGTGTGGGTGACTGAGGTTTTGTCCGTGCCTTCTGCTCTCTCCCATTTCTGTGGCACAGTGACACACCCAGACACACCAAATGTCCCCTTTGTGACAGCACTTTTCCTTTCTGTTGTGCAGATCCCCAGCTGCCCCTTATCCTCCTGTTCTCCTGACTCTTCCATGAGCACGCCTTCCTCAGGGCTGTCATCTTTACCCTCGTTCCTGCTGGCCTCCAGTGACGACAAGAGCTCTGTGGGCTCTGACAAGGGCTATGACTCCGACAAGGGCTCCATCAGCTCCGACAAGGGCTCTGCCTCCAGCAAGGGCTCCATCTTTGACGCTGGCTCAGGCCTGGACAGTGGCTCCGTGCCCAGCAGGGACTCTGGCTCGGTGCAGAGCAGTGTCCCCAGAGTGCTGCCCGTGTACAACCGGCAGAGCGAGGGCTCCTGCATCATCCGGGTCAGCATGGACGGGCTCCACGCCAGCGTCTACAAGAGCATCCTGGTGAGTGGCATGGCTCTGGGCTCGGCAGGTGTGTCCATGGGGGGGTCCATGAACCTACCACTGCCTTTTGGGAACACCCCTTCACTGAGCTGGCTCATCAAACCTGGCTGGAAAGGGAAAACAGCACATGGTGCCATGCAGAATGTGTGGAGCCTGGTAGGAATGAGATGTTTGGAAACAGCTGTAGGGGAGTTTCTGGTCTGGAAATTGAAGTTTGTGTTTTATCAAAAAGTCCAGGTGAAGCACTGGGAGCACATTGAGGTTCTGACATAAGATGGTATGTTTTCCCTGGAGCAGCTTTCCCCAGGAGCTGGTTTCTGGAAACAGGGAGCTGCAAGGGAGGGAGCTGACATGCCCTTTAATTCTGCAGCTGCTCCCCGTGAAGAAGGGAGAATCTCCCTCCTCTCACCAGACCAGCAGCCCCAGAAATCAGGCATTTCCCTCTCTGCTTACTCCACAGACATATCCCAGTAGTGCCACTGGTGCTGGACCATGGGTGATGTGGCTTTGCTCAGCTGGGGGGAAACAAATGCGGGGTAGTTCCCAGCACCTTTAGTTCCTGATTTTAATGGTCTAATTTCCCCAAATCCAGCAAGTTGTTCCCTGAGGGCCTGATGGATTTGGCTCCTGGTGAGACAGCAGGAGGCTCTGGAGGAGCCCTGTGAGTGCTCCAGATGCACTTCCACAGCTACAAGGCCAGAAAGCTCTGCAGGATGTCCAAGGACGTGCTTAGCACAGGCCCCAGCAGCTGGGGCAGCTTTTCATGGGGGCTTTTGTGGCTGCTGAGAATGAGGTCTCTCAAAGGGAACAGACACAGGGATTTACTGCTGTCTCTACAGGTACTGTATCTGTGTCAGCTTGAACTAAAAAGCCACCACCTCCAAATGTCAGAAATACTAAGTTTGCAATCTGTCAGCACCTGCCCCTTTGTTACTGACCTGTTCTTCAGTTCTCTGACATCTCTTCCAAGAACAAGCAGTCAGGTTTTTGCTAACTACTAAACCATGGGAGTGAATGAGAAGAATCTTTCATTGCACCTTATCTTTCCAGATAACCAACCAAGACAGAATCCCTGATGTCACCCAGCGAGCCTTGCTGAAGCACAACCTCGAGCCCGATGCGGTCGAAGATTACGAGCTTGTGCAGGTCATCTCTGAGGACAAAGGTAGGGAAGCAGGACTCTGAAATCCAACAGAACTTTCCAGGCAGCAGCAAAGGGAAGAGAAAACCAGGAAGCATTAGAAGCAGTGAGACCCTCCCTGGCTGCTCAGGGGTGGTTTCTGTCAGCACAGCCCCGTTCCCACAGGCAGAGCCAGCTCCTGAGCTGCCAGGCTGACTTCATGTGTGCCTTGCAGCCATAGAGTGACCACAGGATCTTGGGTGGGGGTGATGCTCTGCCTCCCTGGGCCCCCACCCATCACCAGCCTTCTCCAAGAGAGTGTGCCAGGGCCTCTGCCAGGCTGAGCATGGCCTGGGCCTGGCCTCCCCCTCCTGCCCTGCTCCCTTCCCTGCAGGAAGCTGCTCCCAGTGCTGCTGTGGCAGAACAGGGAGATGGCTCTGCCCACACCATCCTGCTCCCTGTCCTCTCTGAGCTTCCCTGCTGCTGTGCACCTTGCCCAGTAATGCTGCTCTGTCCCTGTTCTGCAGAGCTGGTGTTCCCGCGCGATGCCAATGTGTTCTACGGCATGAACAGCCACGTGAACTTCGACTTCATCCTGCGCAAGAAGGCAGAGCTGCTGGGCTGAGGCTGCACCTGCCGGGTTATGGGGAACCTGCTGGAATTCCCTGCTGAAAATGTGCAATTGGAGCAATGGGCAGCCCTGGGGCAAAGGCTCCAGGCTGCTACATTTGTCTCAAGGACACCCCATGAGCCAACTCTGTTTGTGAGAAGAGTCTCCTTCATGCCAGTATTATACAGAAGAAGATAATCTGAATTTATTTTTATAGAACTGAAGCAAGTTCTGAGTATGTTCGCCTGAACCATCTGAGAATTTTTTGCACTTGTTCTACAAATGACTCATTTTGGATCTTGTTTCCAAAGAACTTTAAAGTGAATGAACTGCACTTGCCTTTGCATGAACATTGTGGATGGGACAAACAGACACTAGTTTGTGTTGGATGGAGGTCTTGAGGTCACCACAGGGTGGTTTCCCTGGGACTTGATTAAGCCATGGACCAGAACTTGATGCCTTTTGTGTGCACTCCCATGGATGGATGGACGTCCCTCCAATGTGCAATTCCTCTGCCAGAACTGAAATTTGAACCTCTTTAAAAGCCATAAGTGAGACGTTGGATTGTAAGCAGCCCTGACTGGAGACACATGAAATACATGCAGTATTTCTGGTTCTGCTGGTAGCAGTGTGCATCCCTGCACAGATCTAGGAGTTACTATCCAAACAGCTTAGGATTGTTAAGGATCATTAGTTAAAAGAGAGTTTTATCCATGCCTGGGCCTTTTTCCCCCAGTTCTATGGCACTAATTTGCAACACTGGGCTCAGGTAAGTTTCACACTACATTTGGATTTATCACTTCTGTTTACAGGTAGGTAAAACAGACCGACTGTAGGCCTACTGTACATCCAAGAGTCCTATGGCAGGTCCCACAAGCCTGGTGTAGGTCACAGTCTGAACAATTTATGAATTCCAGTTGTTTGTTTAGAGGTCACAGAGTGGGGGGGTTGTTACTGAGCCTTAACCTTTGCCCGGAGTTGGGGCAAAACTAGAAGTTCAGTTTTCTCTGCTTTTGGTGTCTGTACAGTGCAGTTCCTTGTGTACATAGCATAGCTCCTAATGTATATATATATAGTACTGCTCACTCAGAGGGTGTATGGCAGTGTTAAGCTGAAACATAAATGTTCTGGATTTTAAAATTACACTTTGCAAATGTTTATATATGATAAGTTTTTAACTGCTTACCTGTAATCTTTATATGATAAGTACATAAATTGTTTTTCATTAATATTTGCCTGGAATCAGTCAATTTCCTTTTATTAGTGCAGAATTGTGGATGTGGAAACACACAAACACAAGGTAAGGACCAATCAGCAAGACTGAGTCCTTGTCTACTCTGAAATGGACACAGGCATTTAATTCCTATATCCTTCATTTGTTCCCCTCCCCTGAAACCACCATCAAGCCCCCAGTGCCACTCGCTTCCTGAGTCAGCTGGCATGAAAAACATCCACAAAACGCCCAAGCTAAAAACCCCAGCCCTGTTGTAAAGTTGTTTTTCATAAACTGCTATCTCTCTGCTTAAGGAAATCAGAGTTAAAGCAAATTCAGGTTCCCTGAGCACCCTAAGCAGCTCCACTCCTCAGCAGTTCTATCCCAGGCTGACACATCCCCACATGCCTTGGCTGCAGGGCTGGCCAAGGAGCCCAGAAGCTCCAGTTCAAGACTGTGCAGAGACCTTTTCCATTTTTCATTCTTTGAATGAAGTTAAAAAACCAAAACAGGGACAACTCAAATACCTTGTATTTTTTTAAATCCATGCTCTTTTTGCTGGTGAGGAGCACCCTGTGCTGATGCAGGGAAATGATGTGTCAGCACAGAGGGAAATCCCACAGCAAGGGGGAAGGAAGGAGAGGCTGCTCGTGGGTGCTGAGGTGGGTCTGTCCTGGAACAAGAAGCATCAGGGTGGAAGTGGCTCTCATATCCACAGTGACACTTGACAGTGCTGGATGTTCACCTGGTCACAGAGCCCTGCTCCTGCAGGAGCTTCTCACCAACACCTCTGGGACTTCCAGCATCATTCACACAAGCCATGTGGGCTCATAAAGCGAGAGACCTGCAGAGAAAGCAAGAGGGATTGTGAGGAAGGAATGGCCCAGGCTGTGTGTGGGCCCATGGTGCAACCTCCATACTCACCAGGTCGTGTGGGCATCTGCTCCCACATGGACACCAGCAGCAACTTGGGAACTGCAGAATGGGTGCCTTTATACAGCCAGTGACTCCATGGGAGAGGGACACAGCCAAGAATCCCTTGAGCTGGACTTCCATTAACCTCCAGTTAACATTCAGGGTCAGGATGGAGAGGGCTTGGAGCAGCCTGGGCTGGTGAAAAGTGTCCCTGCCCATGGCAGGGGGTTGGACTGGGTGACCTTTAGAGGTGCCTTCCACAACCCAAACCATTCCAGGACTCTCCCACACAATGAAGAACACACACAGCTGCTCATCTTGCACCAGGTTCTATGTATTATCAGACCGGCTGACAGGTAATAACATGTCTTCTGCAGCAGAAAGCACAACATTGATCAGTAATTACTCAAAACAAACAAAAATTAAAACCAAAACCCCAGCCACACATACTCAATGCACAGATCTGCCAGCAGGTGAGTCCCCAGATGGCAATTCCAGGAGGGAATCTTCCCACTGCCCAGAAGCTCAGGGTCTGTGCCAATATAGTCCATGATCACCTG
Organism: Leptocoma aspasia; assembly: GCA_013399835.1. Taxonomy (NCBI): domain Eukaryota; kingdom Metazoa; phylum Chordata; class Aves; order Passeriformes; family Nectariniidae; genus Leptocoma; species Leptocoma aspasia. The sequence goes on along the minus strand of VXAX01004319.1, from coordinate 65,768 downwards.
GCCTCTGAGAAAGGTTTTTTTTTTTTAAAAAAATAAACACCATATCCTGCTGGCATGTGAGCCAACAGCAAAAACATCAGAACTCATCCAAAACACAGAAAAGTTTGCTCCTCACATGAAAAAGTATCCAGGCAAGTCGCCTTTCCGTCCTGTAACACACAATTCTATTGGGCTGTTGAGAGTAACATTGCTGTAGGTTCTTTTGGTTTTATAAGGAGAGTTTGTAACCTAACTTCTTACATTTTAAGTTCTCAGAACTCCTACACTTGCTTTTTATGGCCTAAACAAACAGGCCTGCCAATAGGTTGTGGGGTTTTGTTTTCCTGAAGGACTAAGCTGAGGCATGGGGATCCGACATGGACCAAATCCGCCTGCATTCCCTTCAGGCTGTGCAGAGACAAATAAATCCAGCCACCTCCACTTGCATGGCTTCCATGACTTCAGACATTCCAAGACATCCATTCTGGATCCAGAGGCCTGTTTAGATGGGATGCAGCAAGATTAAAAATGAGCTGAAGGGAAGCCAGCACTGGTTTTGTACGGGAGTGTGACGGGGAGAAGGCACGACAGAGGAGCACTGCTCTCCTGCATTGAACACTTTGGGGAAACATCTTGATTCTGATAGGGATCCCTTTGGAAAACAAACCCAAATCCCCCAGATGCTCAGCAAACAGGGTGGTAAAAGCCTACAGACCTACAAGGAGTAACAGTGAGGGAGCAGCCCAGGTATAGCCATCCCGAAAGGCACTGACATTTGTACACCTCTATATATTAATCTTTATAAATACAGTGTTCTACTCGAGGAACTGTGGAACGACGTAATTCCAGGCTGGTTTCTTCTAACAAAAGCTTGCCAGGGCTTTTGCTTGGATCTGGAACGCTTGTTCTTCTTCCTCCTTGGTGTCCCACCCTGTCCTCGGCAGCCTGGGCTGGTGTCTGGCCCAATCCCGCGCACGGCCCTTGGCAGCGGTGGGAAGGAGACCACATGAAGAGCTGCTCTACAACTTTCAAGGGTGAAAAGCTAAAGTGTGAGGCAGGTTCAGCTGTCAACAGAGCCCCGGGGAGGTGGGCAGTCATAGCTCATCCCTGGATGACGGCGTGTCGAGGGACGACTGGGAGGGCAGGGCGTCCTTGTTCTGGGCGTCGCTGTGGATCTTGCCCTGCTGCCGGGACTTCCAGGAGTGTGTTCTGTCCCAGTCTGTTGACACGGTCTCGTTGTCCCAGATGGTGGAGGTCTCTGTGTCGCTGAGGTAGCCCGGCTGCCCCGTGTAGTGCGTGGGGTAAACAAGCAGGGGTTCTGCTGAAAAGGCCTTCAAGTCTCTGGACTCATAGTACTCCATGTACTTTGTGCTACGGAGGAGAGAAACACTGTCAGCAACAGAGGAACCTTCACTGGTGCCAAGCTTGTCCCTGGGAAACATGGGCAATCCAGGGGGCAGACTGCTCTGGGAGTGGGGGTAGGTGCCGGTGTACAGCCGGAACCACGTCCTCACAACCACACATACCTGTACAACCAAAGCCTGCTCCCAGAGAGACACACTACTGCCTCAGACAACCAGCCCACAAGCCCTGCCCCAGCCATTGCCCTCTGCCACCTCCTTTGGCCTGTGCCAGGACAAAAGCAAGCACCACAAGGAGTCCCCACCAACCAGGCTACCAACAAGATCTGGTTTAAGATCAGTCAGCAAGACCCAGCCCGTGTCCCCCCGAGCCACAGAGGGACTTACACAGGGTGCTTGTTGTACATGATGGGCAGGAATTCATCCACAGGCAGCATCTTGCTGAAGGGCTCAGCCCCAATCAGCTTCTGAGCCCCGTGGAAGGAGATGGCATAGCCCAGGGTCCAGTAGGAGTAATCAGCTTCCACCAGGTTCCGGACATTGGGAACGGCTCTCTCGGGCTCCTGCACCTGCATTCTTTTCCGGCCAATGTAGCTTCAGGGGTGAAAAGATCAAGGAGATCAAACCAAAGTGAATCTATGGCAATTAGGAGACTATTTGTGTCAGCCAGGCCAGGGAAAAGGGTTGATCCCAGAAGCAATCCCTGAGCCAGCTCAGAGATTTCTATCCCGCACCACCACCAGACATCCAAGCCCTAACCCAGTGGGTGGGACAGCTGTGAAAGGCTTCCTAAGGGAGCTAAGATGACACAGTCTGAGGCTCAGGACTGAGCTGTGCTGGTTCCTCTGTCAGCATCTCCAACACAGCTGAGGTCAAACAGTGTCCACCATGGGCAGGGATGGTGCCCATGGGGCCTCAGCCTGGCAACAGCCACCCCACAGGGCGGATCTGTCACGGTGGGAAGAGCTACCAAGAAGACTGTGCCACCATCTCCTGCACTGCAGCATCAGCCTGCACCTCTGCCATACCCCAGCAGTGCTGCCAACCTCCCCACGTGCCCAGGACCTCCCAGAGGAGCAGGAACTTACATCAGCTCCCAGTCTAACTGGGCTTGCTCGATGTCGTCCATCAGCTTCATGAGCTTCCTCTTGAACTGGTGCTCGAAGCGCACATCGTCCTCAATGACGAGCGTCTTCTCCAGGCCCCTGCTCACCACCTGAAACACGAGGGCTCCAACGTGGGCACAGTGGCCCCCATGGGTGCCCTGCTGTCACTGGGGCCACCCTGACCTGGCACTACCTCCCAGACCACTCTGTGACATATACGTGACATGCCAAGCCACTGGAACTTCTGCTCAGATGCAGAATAAGGGGAAAAAATCCAGGAGTGTTTCTTTAACCCCATTTCCTTTTCAAAACCTTCTTGCCTTTCTTGTAAGCAAGCTTGCCACAAGCAGGATATTGGATGGACTGCAAAAACAGTCATGAAAATGTTCTGATAAAAATCACTTGGAGCTGAGGGCAAACGAATCACAGAATCCCTGAATAGTTTGGGTTGGAAGAGACTTTAAAGCTCATCCAGGTCCACCCCCCTGCCATGGGCAGGGAATCTTCCACTAGCCCAGGTTACTCCAAGCACCATTCAACCTGGCCTTGAACACTTCCAGGGATGGGGAAGCCACAGCTTCTCTGGGCACCCTGTGCCAGGGCCTCAGCACCCTCATAGGGAAGAACTTCTTCCCAATATCCCATTTAACCCTGCCTCCAATGGCAGTGGGAAGCCAAATTTCCCTTTTCCTGTCCCTCCATCCCTTGTCCCAAGTACTTCTCCAGCTCTCTTGGAGCCCCTTTAGGTCCTGGAAAGGGGAGATGTGAAAGGTGAACATTGCATTCAAGAAAAATCCGTGCAATCCAAGGAAATGAGTTCTCTCTTATGCTTCCAGGAACCTGGGCTGGATCCAATGCTCTGCACCAGGACTGGCTGTGCACCAGGACACAGCACCTTCCTGCAGGACCCCCGAGGCACCCCAAAATCCTCACCTCCTTCCAGATGTAGTAATGGCTCAGGAAGCAGCCGATCTCTCCTCTGGTTAGGGGCCTGGAGGAATAGGGGTCCCGGTATCCTGGCAGCATTTCGATGCTGAGAGCTTTGAGCTGACTCGTGTTCAGTGCTCTGGGAAACAGAGAGTATTTATCACCACTGCAAAAAAGTAACTCAATTCAAGCCAGACACAGGCACAGCACGGGGAATGCTGCTGATGTTCAGGAAAAAGCCACACCTTGAGAAATTCCTACACTTGTTTTGCTCAAAAACACAGAGGAAAATTGACTTCTTGATTTACATCTCTAAATCAATCTGATAAATTGTATCCTTAACTCTGCTGAAGATTTGTCATGGGACCATCAATTATCTTTAACTCTGCCAAAAACTTCCTGTGGGACCATCCGCTTGCCAGGTGCTTGGCTTTGATTAATTTTCTGGGGCCTTGACAGGATCCCAGGTCTCCAAGACCACTAGATGGTATGTGGGCTTCTGTCTCCTTGAGGCCTTTTTGCAACACATGGACTCAAAATTTCTGCCTCAATTTCTCACTATAAACAGGTCTTAACATACCTCGGAATCATAGAATCATTAAGATTGGAAAAGCCCTCTAATATCCTCAAATACAAGCATTAACCCAGCAATCCTCCCAGGGATGAGGCCTCCACCACTGCCCTGAGAAACTCCTACAGAACCTGGGCAGCCTGTGCCAGTGCCTAACCACCGTTTACAGGAAGAAATTCTTCCCAGTTGTCCAGCCTGAACATTCCCTGGCACAGCTTTTTCCTCATCTTCTCCCTTGTTCCCTGACCCCTCCCTGGCTGTCCCCTCCTGTCAGGGAGTTGTGCAGAGCCAGAAGGTCCCCCCCGAGCCTCCTTTTCTCCAGGCTGAGCTCCCCCAGCTGCTCCTCAACACACTTATGCTCCAGACCTTAGAGTAAGCTTGGAAAGGGCTGTGTCAGGGTTAATGCTGTAGCACCACAGCTCTGTAGCACTAGGATGGACAATATTCCAAGGAGTTAACTGCTCCATTCACAGAAACCTGTGATTTTAACCTCATTTTGACCCTAGTCTGAACCTCAATGCCCTGGGTCTCTCACAGAGATTGACTAATTGCAAAGGAGGAATGAAACAGAGCAGAATTGCCCCAAACAGATGGTCAGGGAGATCCAAGTGGTGCTCAGCTCCCCCGCAGCCAACCCTGCCCTGCTGGAAGTAGGTCAGGGCATCCAAGGAGATGCTGTAAAGCATTAAAGCACATTCCACTCTGAAAACACCCTCAAGCCCAACCAAAACTCACTTTCCATCCACAGCCTCCACCACCTTCACTGCAATCTCCTGCTCGTAGAGCGTCCGCAGCATCCGATCCCGCCGGTCCTTGCGANTGATCCACCCCTCTCCAGCAGCCCCACTGGAAAAGCAGGTCATGTGAAAATTCACATATGTGCTCTAGGATTTATCAAAAAGCTGAACTTGGTTTTGAGTTGAAAGTGTAGAGGCTTTTTCTCTAACAATGACTTTTTATTGAGGTTCACAGAGGAAACTTGTTCTTTGAGGATGAAGAAAAGTGAGGGGAGACCAGTTAGAGCCAAGTCTATAATTTCCAAAGATACAGGATATTTAGGTTTATATCAAACAGGGTAACATGACCATCTGCAGCATCAGTCCTAGAGGAACACTGACCCACAACACTGTCACTGCCTGGATTTAGGATTATCAGCGGTGCCACCATCCAAGTACAGAAAGGATTTTTGTGATTACTTCAGGCACTGAAAATCCACTGTGATCCCTGCCAGAGCAGAGAGCCAAGGCTGAGAACAGAGATGTCAGGGCAGGGCTCTATCCAAAGCCTCGAGGAGACTGGTGGAGGGCTGAGGACTGAAGCCCTCATTGCAGGTGACCCTCAGGGGCTCAGGGATATTTCAGTCCCAGGCAGGCTGGTACAAGCACAGCCTTGTAGCCCGTGGAGCAAATCCTCATCCAGTAAGAAGCGGAACAAATTTCAGCTCAGTACAAATGAAAGAATAATGAACTGGATAAATAAAGCACAGCCACAAAGGACAACATGGAAAAAACCTGGACCAGCTGTGCCTTAAACACAGACACACAGCTGGATTGGGTTCAGCTTCAGGAGCCCCACAAACAGATGGAGCAGAGCACACCAAGAAGACAAAGGCTCCACTGATCCTCACAACTCCAGGTCCCAGAGCCACCCTGGCAGCTGCACACACAGGGGCTGCTGGCTCTGGGAATAACACAGACACCAGGCAATCAAAGCCTGCCATGGCCCTCTCCAGCCTTCTCCCCAGGCATGGTTTGCATCCCTGGGGGTACCCAAGGTGGGCCAGAACTCAACTATGACCCTGGATCCCCCACCTGCTCTCAGCTCTCCAGCGTCTCTCTCGGGTGAGAGAAATCCTTCCCTCCTGCCACTGGAAAGCTGGAGAGCTTTACCAAAGGCCCAATTTCTGTCACAGATGGAAGGGGGGCCAAGCTGCTCTGCAGAGTCAGATGTAGAGCAAACAGCACAAGAAAGGGGGAGTGAACCTGCTTTTCAGCCTCACTTCTGCCTTGTCTTCCTGGCTGGATTAAAACACAGAATCCCAGCATGGTTTAAGCTGGAAGGGACGTTAAGGATCAGGTGATGAGTGAGAAGACAAGACAATAAACAGCAGAACAGGCTCCTTACTTCATCAAACCCCATCTTGTCAGGGTGCTTCGGAGGGACAGAGATGTACTGAGAGGGCTCCACGGGAGGGCGATCGACTGAAAGAGAGGAGAGACCCCAAATGTCACCCTCGTGCACACCCTGCAGTGGCCAGAGTGTGTCTGAAGGTGTCCCCCTCACAGGCTCCCGGGAGCCGGGATGAGGAGCCACTGCAGCGTGGGGACAGCAGGAAGCATCACATGGCAAAGCCAGAGCCAGCAGCCACCTGCCAGACAGACATCAGGAAGAAAGCATGGACATGCAGCACCCTCTCCACATGAATGATGCATTTGATCTGGGGAAGTTGAGGGATTTTGTGGATGGGGTTGACCTGATCACGAAGCAATTACATCCCTAGGTAGAAAAGTGGTGGAAAATTTCGAAAACTGTGGATCAAAACAGTATTAGAACGGACAGGTCAGGATGCAGAGAGAATGGGAGCTGGGCTGCTGGCAGGAGAGCTCTGTGGGCATTAACCTGGGGGGTCCATCATGGCAAGGGCACAGCAACTCACTCATGGCCTCGATCAGGGTGTGCACAAAATTCTCAGCTTCCTCCTGCAGCGACTGCTGCGGCTTCAGGGGCATGGGAAGGAACCCGTAGTGCTCACGGTTGCAGATGAACATCTGTACTCCTGGGGATCAAAGAAAAGCAGAAACTATCATCAGGCCTGCTGCCAGGGCATTTCACTGCTCTGTGGCTACATAGCCACAAACACACTCATAGCCAGGACCTCAGTCCCAAAAAGTTCTGCTTCATAAGCAAACGATTCAAGACCATTCCAGTTCCGCCTTCTGTTTTGCCTGGCTGGCAGCAAGTGGCCTCTCTCATAAAACCAATCCCTACTGGCTGCCTAACTAACCCTTCAAGGGCCTGGGCTGACAGAAGAAGGGAGAACGGCTTCCCACTGAAATAGAGTGGGTTTAGATTGGATATTGGGGAGGAATTGTTCCCTGTGAGGGTGGTGAGGCCCAGGCACAGGGTGCCCAGAGCAGCTGTGGCTGCCCCTGGATCCCTGGCAGTGTCCAAGGCCAGGCTGGATGGGGATTCGAGCAACCTGGGATAGTGGATAGTGTCCCTGAAATGAGATGATCTTTAAGGTCCCTTCTAACCCAACCCATTCTGTTCTTTATCACTGCTTCCTTTTGCTTTGGCTAGGAAATAAAGGTGATACATTTTCACCTGTGCTGGCAAAGGAATTTGAGGAATACATGTGACAATAACCTTAGAAATGCTAAGTCACCACCAAACACAGCCCTTTCCTCTCCAGAACTAGTTTTTACTGTGCCCTGAAGATGAAAGGAAAATCCCAGAGCGAGACACCAGTGAGGAGAACAGATGTGATAACGTTAACACCCTTCCACTCAAAAGCTTTTGCGACTGCTTGCTGAAGGTGGGAAACAGAGAGAAGGTGCAAAGCCTGTCCTTGGAGCAGATGCATTTGCAGGGCACAGACTCACCTAGGGGGAACATCCCAGCATCAGCAGAACACTTTTCCCTCTGGGATGACAAGGATTTGCTCACCACTGGCTGTAACTCTGCCTTTCACATCAGGCAACATGCTCAAAAGCCACATCCAGAGAAGCCAAGGGAAGTATTTCTGTTGTTTTTCATTGAGTTCTGGTAAGGTCCTTTATTAACTAACCCAAATCAAAGCTGCTAGAACTCAAGCAACCAGCCAAAAACTGCCTTTGTCTTTTTCTTTTTAATGAAACAAGCTTAACCAGCCCCCTCCCTCTAGGAAATAATGAAAAGCAGACACTACCTGGTGTGCTGATGCTTTCATCTATTAGTGCCCCTAATCCATGGTATTTTTAGCAGAGTGGAACTGTTGGCACTAATGACTCTGGTGTTTCTCTCATTTTAAGTTCTACAAGGAAATTGCTGGCTATGCTTCTTGCCAAAACACATTCAGCTGTCAGCTGCAATTTAGGTAATTGGCAGAATAAAAAAACTACTACCTGCAGACATTAATGGATTTGGCACTGATCTAATCAACTAATCTTATCTGGCTCACTGATCTCTGCTCTTATCTTCCCTGCCCTGAACATACTTAATCTGCACAGATTCACACCAGTGCTCCTGTTCTGTTTGGGATAAAATGTACTTGAAAATGGTAAAGCTCCCCTAAAGTGGGGAGGGAGGCTCACTCTCCAGCTCTGTTTTTATAATAAAGTTAAATGATTGCTACAAGGGACAGAAAAACTACAGGAATTTGTATTTTTATTTTTAATGGGCTTTAAAGGCAGTGTCCAAGATTTACAGTCATATCCTAAAAACACAGCTATAGTTTAGGAACCAAAATTGCCCCCACTTCCCTGTGACCAGACCCTCCTGCTGGCTGGCTCAAGGGCTTCAGAGACCCAGGCTGAAAGGCAGCTCAGGAGATCATGGAATCAAGGAATGGTTTGGGTTGGAAGGGACCTTAAAGCCCATCTCCTTCCACTCCTGCCATGGACAGGGACATCTTCCACTAGCCTGGGCTGCTCCTGGCTTTGGACACTTCCAGGGATCCAGGGGCAGCCACAGCTTCTCTGGGCAACCTATACCAGAGCCTCTCCACCCTCAAAGGGAACAATTCCTTCCCAATATCCCATCTAACCCTGCCCTCTGGCAGTGAGAAGCCATTCTCCCTGTCCTGTCCATCCCTTGTCCCAAGTCCCTCTCCAGCTTTCTTGGAGGCCTCTTTAGGCACTGGAAGGGACTCTAAGATCTCACCTGAGCCTCCTTTTCTCCAGGCTGACCTGGCTGGCTAAAAGCTCTCCTGTGAGTGCAAGGGGCTCTGCAGAGTCCAGTGCTGGCAGTAACACACCCACTCTGAGTTCTGTTCAGATTCAGGACTCCCACACAGGCCACATCCTCTCTCAGAGGTGGGACCTCCTCTTTGGAGCATCACACAAGAGCTGCTTCCAGCAGCAGATTCCCTCTTGGGAATCGATGGTTTGTTAAGCACAGCTCTTGGCCTGGATAAAGCCAGTATCATTTCTGACTTCAGGGAAAGTAAGTGAAATTACTCCAAAAAGAAGTTAACCTCAAAGCTCACACATTTTTCACATTTCTGAACTTGAATGTCATCCTTTTATCCTGGGTGACAAAACTCAGCCCAGGACACAAGTCAACAATCTGAGCAGATCAACAGGCCAGACAGCTGGAGCAAAGCCTATCATGTCATGGGTCAGTCCTGGAAAAAGCTAGTGCTGTAGGACAGAAGGAAAAAATGATGGGTTTGAGTCCCTGAAATATTTCTGAAGCAGCTGGAGCTAATGCACTGCAGTTACCACATGGGTTGGAGGCTGGACTTCTGGGACAGCCATCAGAGGGAAGAAGTGGAGGGGTAGACTTTAAGCAGCTTGCTTTGGTCTCCAAACTTAAGCCTCAACTCTCCTCTGGAGCCAAGATGTGGCACTTGGGGACATGGTTCAGTGATGGATTTGGCAGTGTTGGGGAAACACCGGGCTGAGTGGCCTTGGGGGTCTGGACTCTGTGATTCTGCACTGATGTCCTGACTCTGAAAGTCAGGACCCTGAAGCTGCTCTGCAATTCCCTTCTCACCTCTGCCTCCCAAGGGTTCCAATTTCAGCTCCTGCTGCCTCTCCTCCATCACTCATCTTATCTGACACTCCTCATCCTCCCACAGCTGATTTTAAGAACACCCTGCTCAGTCTGCCAAGACAACATCATCATTTTTGGTGCTGTCAAGACCTGCCAACGAAACCCACCACTAAAAGAGAAGCTACAGGCAGGTGGTGGCTGCTGTGCTAGTCTGGGGACAGTGGGAAGGGAGGCTCAACCTGCAGAACAACAACAACAACAGCAACCCTTCTTCCCTTGGCTTTCTCCCTGCCTGCCTGTTCCCAAGAGCAGCCCTTCCTGCTCTCCCTAACTTTACCTCTTCTGCAGAGGACAGGAAGCACCAGCTGCACATCATTCAGAGGATCCATGAACAACTTTTCCTCCATAATTCACCCCCCAAAGCCACCAACCCGCTCACAATCTCTGAACAGAATGCACTTGTGGGTGCTGCTGAGATTTCACCAATCCCTTTTTCCTTGTAATGCCTCAAACTTTTCCCTTTTCAACAGAGCAGGCAAAGAACACCACAGATGGCCATTACAGTCCTGGGAGCCCCCTTCAGCTCTGACACTGCTACACACAGGTCTGCCAGCCTGGACTCTGCTGGAGACAGAGCATTCCCAAGAGCCACTCTCCAGAAATAAATGGGACCAAACATCCTCACCACAAGCACAAACAGCAGCAGCGTAAGGCACTCAAGAGCCAGTGATGTCTCAGCAACACCTGGAGCTCTCTTAAAATATTAACAGCCAGAGATTTCCTCTCCCTGGAAGTACCCAAGGCCAGGCTGAACGGGGCTTGGAGCAACCTGGTCTAGTGGAAGGTATCTGTGCCCATGGCAGGGTGTGGAATGAGGTGAGCTTTAAAGTCCCTCCTAACCTGAACTGTTCTAGAATTCTATGGTTTAAGAAGAGTCTCTTTTCCTCACCCCTTTCCTCATGGATCTTTTGGAAGTGATAACTTTAGATACCTCATCCCCAGACCACCTTCCAGTCTCCCAGCACCCACCTGTGTTCACCTGCTGTGACACAAACCAAGGGTGAGATCACAAGTTTTGTCTCTGAAATATTGTCCCATCCCAAGAACAGCCCCCACATCCTTTGAAACCAGCAGCAACCCAAAACTGCCTTTCCAGTCACTTGCTGCTGGTTATCCCTGACTGGATCCCAGAGAGGAAAGAGAACAGGGTCTGAACTCCACATGGAAGTCCACCCAGGACTTCTGGGCTGTGAACCTGCAGTGGAGGTCTCTGGGAGTGACCCTTCCCCAGCAGAGGCCCTGGACACACCTGCTTGGCGACTGGAGAAGGCAAAGACCATGATATCATCAAAACTCCAGGTGTAGTCCTGGTGTGGAGGGTAGAACGTCAGCTTGGCAGAGGCCTCCTTCCTCAGGTCAATGAGGAACGTGGAATGGATCATGGGGACAGCAAAACAGCCCATCCTCTTCCATTCCCGAATCAGGGGATACTCCAAGGTCCTCCTGTAGTAGCCCTGAAACCACAAAGAGGGGGCTGTTGTCACAAGAGACTCCTGTTTCAAAGCTGTTCCTTCGCAAAAGCTCATGCCCTGAGCTCTCCAGCAGAGGTTCACCAGGCCTCAAATCTCAGCTTTTCCAGTGTCTCCCATTTGGAAATGGCTCAGTTGAGTATTTAGAAACAGTCTTCATCCCAAAAGTTAAAGACTGACCTGTTCCCTACTTTATAGGCGTTCTTGGAGAACCCAACCTTTCTACTGCAAAATTCTCCTGCAATGGAGCTTCAAACCTCAGACTGTTTTCTCCTGGTTCTTCACTTAGACTCTCCAGCCTGATCCTGGAAGCTGCTGAGCATCCACGACATCCTCCACGTTCAACCAGCACAAAGTCCATTTAGGATCTCAGAGAGTAGGATCTGCAAATTAATTCTATCCATTGCTTTAAAAAAAAATTGCTGTCACTGCAGTGAAGGCAACATCTCAGTCTCCATCAGATGTGTAAGAATCCCTGCTTCTTCCATCCTGGGGCAAGCAGGTTTGATACTCACTCCTGACTCTGTGTAGGGAGGCACTTCAGTTAGTTCCTGGGTAATTCCCTGTACCCAGGGGCTCTGCCAGACTTCCTGCACTCTGGGTGCAACACTCAGTGTTTGGCTCATGTGGAAATAAATACACTGAATTCCTCCAGGGAGAAAACCCTAGAGCATCAAATTGACATCTGGATGGTTGAATCCAGAGCAGATTCTGGGCTTTACAGAAACAATGAGTCATTAAAAGAAGTTAAAGCTCCATTTATGTTCTATTTTCCATGAGCATTCAGGCACTGGCTGAGCAAAAGCTGGCAGAACTGCTCTGCCCTGGGCTATGTGGGGCCATGGAGTGGTGCACGTGCCTGGTTATGGATCTGCCATCTCCCTCTGCCTTTCAGGTACACTGTGACCATACTGTGAGGATGAGATATCCCAAACACAGCCAGCCTGACTGCCACAGGAGGAGAAGGAGCAGGAAGAGATGTGATTGGTATTCCCATCACAGGAAGGGTTAGCACACCCACCCTTTAACAGACACCTGAGAATGCCCAAAGTGCAGATGCTGGACACTCATCTTTCCTCCTCCAGTGGCTCACTCCAGGTTTTTGGGGCTGTCCCCTGCTCACAAACCATGTGTAGGCAAGGAGGGCTCCAACTCCCCCATGCTGCTGCTGCTGCCTCTCCCTGAGTTTGCTCCATGACAGACAAATGTCTGGAGCTGGCATTGGCTCAGCCTGGCTCTGTGCTGTGTTTCAGGATGTGCTCCAGCTGTGATTCCCTCCCCAAGTCCCCTGGGAGAGCAAGGCTGAGCACATGAAGCCCTGGGACTGTATGCAGAAACAAGAGAAAAGGAAAAATAAAGGGAGAACTTTCCTGTTCACTCCAGCAGGATGATTTTTTTTTTAACCAAATTTTGCAAGATGCCTTTGCTGGTTTTCCTCTCCCCTTTTCTCAGATATTGCTGGTAATGGTGGGAAGAGAGGCTGGGCTGGGGCTGGTGCACATGGGCTGAGATCCACTTCAGCCTGTGAAACAGGGCTGATGTACCCCAGTGGAAAACCTGGCTGACTCAGGACTTAGCCTTAAAAACTTAAAGCCCAATCAATACCCCTGCTATGAAGTTTATATCTCCATTTTCAAACAAAGTAAACAAACCCAAATGAAACAAGTAAACACACCTCGTCACACCCCCTTTCTTATCTCTCTATTTACTTTCCAAGAACTTGGAAAGTTCAGGACCTTTCCCTGCTATTTTTTATCCAATTACTTAGTCTGAACTGTGTAATTTCTTGCCAGAAGATCGTGTGGGTGCCAAAAATTAGATTTAGACAGGGATTTCCGCAGAATAAAAAAAAAATCACAGACAGCTTTAAAGACAAATATATTCCTCAAAAACCCAGAAGGGGATTGCCAGAGGAAAGAAAAGTATTTTGGGGAAGTAACACTCACTTTTTTTCCGTATCCTTATACTACTCCCCAGACATCTGCAAATTCACAGATGAACCTGTGCTCTGACCCAATGAAGTTATGTGGATCAGAAGTAACATGAAAAAGTAACATTGAAAAAGTAACATGAAACTCTAATTTTTAGGCTCAGCACCAGTACCTGTTACATGCATACTTCAGCACACACACTCCCTACAAGGCAAAGGATGTTGCCCCACTTCAAAAATCTTGTTCATAGATGAGAAAGATAACTTAGACACAACGGAGGTCTGTGAAAAGAAAAGCAAATTCCTCTTGGATTAGCATCACTATACAAAAAAAAACCAAAAAAGCCCTGGCCTACAATTATGCACCAAGGGTTTTAAGGCCATTACAGAAACATGGAAAAAAAAATTCTGATCTGTTTATCAGTATTTTCTGTGCAGTTAGTGGGATCATACCACATGTTAACACCACCTCAGAGCTACAGCAGCTTCTACTCAGAAGAAGGCTACAGCAGCAGATGGGAAAGCCCACATAACAGGAAGGATGCCTGCTGCTCCAGGGACAGGAGCCCCTGGAGGACACCACTCACACAGCCCCCCAGCACCCTTCACGAGGTCACCTGCCTGGGGAGTGATGCCACACCAGAAGTTGGAGTAGAGGGAGCGGGACTCGAGCATCGGTGCCACCAGGGTCTTGTTTTCTGCTATCAGCAGGTTCAGGGTCTGAGGGTTGGTCAGTAAATTATCTGCATCAATAAACTAGAGAAGGAAGAGGAAAAAATAAATTGTTACTAGATGAAACTATGATTATCCCAATGCTTTCTTGGGAATGAGGCAGCCAGAGGCACATGACCAGCCCTGGTGTGGCCACAGGCCCAGGGCAGTGCCTGTCCCCTGTGCTGCCACTGCTGGGGCACCTCTGGCCCCTCACAATGAGAAAAAACCCTTGAGGGGCTGGAGCGTGTCCAGAGAAGGGAATGGAGCTGGGGAAGGCGCTGGAGCACCAGGAGCTGCTGAGGGAGCTGGGAAAGGGGCTCAGCCTGGAGAAAAGGAGGCTCAGGGGGGACCTTCTGGCTCTGCCCAACTCCCTGACAAGAGGGGACAGCCAGGGGGGTTGGGCTTTGCACCATGGGAAGTTTAAATTGGATATTAGGAAAAATTCCTTCTAAAAGAATGGCCAGGCATTGAAATAGGCTGTCCAGGGCAGGGGTGGAGTCACCATCCCTGAAAGTGAAAAATATTTGCATCTGGCAGTTGGGAATGTGGCTTAATGGTGTACATGGCAGGTCAACAACTGGACTCAGATCTCACCTTTTCCAACCTTATCAATTTTATGATTCCATGAGGTCAGCAAAAAAGCACCCTAAAAGCAGTGAGCTGGTGGGTTTGACTCCCTAGGGCACAGGGCTGTCACAGGGAAACCTGGGGGCAGCTGCTCCTGGGCACAGCAATGAGATGAGCAGAGAGCTTCCCTGACTCCACACAACCTCATGCCAGCACAGGGAGCTGCCAGGGAAAATAACATCACTGGAAATTCAGGATGAGTTCATTCAGTGAAAAGCATCAAGAGCAACTCCTCAAGTGCCCTCACACCTCACCTTGCCTGGAGGTCACAGTGACCAAAGGCAGCATCTTCCCAGAACTGCTCTGCACGACTATTTCCCTTACATTTCACCAGGTGGGGGTTCAATCTGGGGGATCCTTGCAGGTACCTCCCACCACCAGGACTGTGTTCAATCCTGATGCCTGTGGAGAAAGCTCCAAGCTTAGCCAAAGACTCACCTCCCTCACTGCAAAGTCTGCGGCTCACCACACCAACAAATGACCCACGACATCTCAACTTGTCTTTAGCTGGAGAGAAACTTTCTGACAGCCCCCAGTATCCAAGTGAGCACCTGGAAAGCTTTTGCCTGAGTCCAGGTAATAAATCAAACTTGGTACTTACCAGGATGTAGTCTGACCACTTCTCCCGGGCAGCGCGCAGGGCAGCCTGTCGCAGCTTCATCACGTGAGTGAATCGGGAGCTTGGCCAATGCTTTGGCCCAATTTCTTCTGGGTAAGACCTAGAACAGAAACAAAAGTGACTGTAATCCATATCTGGGCTTTACTACACCAAAAAAAAAAAGATTAAGAAAGAGAAAAAAAGGGAGAAGGGGAAGGGAGAAGGGGAAGGGAGAAAGAAGAAGGAAGAAGAAAGAAAAAAAAAGAGTTCCATTGCTGCCTTCATTATGAAAGCAAAACAGCATTAGAGTCACCTCAGGCAACCCAGGAGAGCTTTTGAGGGAGAATAATTCCAAGTTGTGTGCTGGCATGAGCACAGAAGGCCCCAGAGAACAAGCAGTGCCACAGCTTTCTGACGACACCATCCAGTGCAGGAGAGGGGACCCCTCCAAAGCGACCTGCAGCTCACTGACCCCAAACTCACCTGCCCTCTGCCAGGCTGCAAATCCAGCTCCCCTCGGCCCAGCAGAACCAGCAGGGCTGGGATGTGAAGATGAAGGCAGCCTGGGCTCCCCCGGGGCTCTGGGCACTGTTAGGAACTGCTAACACATCCTGGGAACAGCTCCTAAATCTCCCCACAGCCGGCCCCACAAGCCCCAGCAGTGTCACATGCATGGCTCTGCCTTCAGGATCAGCTCCAAAAGCAATGGCTTTTTAACAAAGATGGAAGGGAACTCAGGGGCAGATCCCAATGAGGAATAAAAATCCAGGACTTTGAAACAGTGCCAGCGTAAGTCAGGGAAGGAGCTGAGAATTTCAAAAGCTTTTTGCAGAACTTAAGCAAAGTTTGGCAGGATGGAGAAAACTCAACTCAAATGAAAGGATTAAAAATGTCAATAAAACCAGCACTCCCTGGGGGTTTGTACCACAAACTCCCCATCACTGCAGTGAGGAACTCAAATATAAAAGCAAGCCTAAAGGAAGGGGAAACTGATGTCATTTTCCTTGATGGAAGAAACTGAAAACAGAACAAACCCAGGAACAGCTGATCTTAAAAATAAATAAAAATTAAAGTAAAAAAAACCCAACATGCCACATTTCAAAGCAATGGTCCTACAAATTATGTAATGGCATTATATGTGGAATTAAATCTAGTTCTCTGGCTCAGCACTTACTGAATATTTGATGTCTCACAGCTTTCACAGAATGGGCTATGATTTCTCAGCTTCCTTGCAAATAAAGAATGATAATTTTAATTCCCTGTAGCTCTTGATGTAATTTGTTTACTGTGCAAAGAGAGCAGCTACAGATGCTAAATAACTGAATGGAAAATACTTTCTTCCACAAAATTCTGCATGAGGTACTTCACTGAAGTCAGAGACCTTTCTACAGAAACCTTATCTCACCTTTTTCTCTAAGAACACAATTTTAATGGGACAGACTCCAGAAAGCAAATAATCCACATTTTAACACTTGGACATTTAGTACAACTCCTGGTTTGGAAACAGAAAACCTCGGGAATTTGGGCTGTGCAGCCAAGAGCCCTCCCAGGTACTCACGGGGGCTCCTCCATGGGCCTCCACTCCACATCGTGGTACAGGTGCTGCACATTCTTCAGCCACTCCCTGAGGACTGCTGTGGTGTTGTCAATGTTGTGGTCAGTGGCTGCCCTGGCAAAGCAAGAGCAAAGGAAGCACGTTAGCACGAGGTTTGTGACTTTGCCTAAATCCCTGCTTTACCACGGAGTGCTCTGTCCAGTGCAGCCACCAAAAAAGACAAGACATGCAGTCAAGGCTTAACCCCAGCTGGCAACTGAGTACCACCACTGTGGAAAGGGGGAAGGGAACAAAGCCTGTGGGCTGCCATAAGAACCATTTAAGAACTGAAACAAATCATTAAAATGTGCTGTTAGTGGAGGGAAGGGACACAGTGCTTGCTGAAGAATGTTTTTTTTCCCCTCAGGGTTGAGCTGAACAGACTGGAACAGGAGGCACAGATTCACATCCCTGACAGCAATCCCATGGAAATGTTCCCACAGGGGCCACACACTGCTCTCTGCCTGGGATGCTCAAGCCTTCAAGTCACAGGATGAGTGAGCCAAGTCCCATCCCAGCTGCTCCTCCCCAGCTGCCCTCCCTGGGACCAGGGCTTTGCACACCCAGCATGGGGCTGTGTCAGATCCCACCACAAAGTCCTGTCACTGAAAGGGCTGCTCATCTTTCCTAGCTGGAATGGGCAGGAAAGCACAGTCCCATGGCAGTGCACAGCTCAGCAAGCTCCACTGGCAATTTATAATCCCTTCACATTCCTCTGGGAGTACAAATACTGCCACAAGGTTTGGTGCAGACAGTAAAGACATGTGAAACACATCACTGAGGGGAGGTTGCTGGAAGCTCCCCTCAACTGCTATACATTTCTTGTTTCATCCTCCAGCTCCAGAGACCCAAAGACACTTCCCAGAACATCCTCCACTTTACTTAAAGCCAGAGCTCCCAGTAGCCAGGGGAGCACATGCAGAAAGGAGCCACATCCCAAACCCTGCAGCTACTCCAAACCTATTTCAGGAAAATACCTCCACTCCAAGTCACCATATGACCCTACAGATGAAAACCAGGACATGAACCCTTTTCAGTTTGTGCAACAGGAACATACCATTCCCATGGGGTCTAGCCTGCTTTAAAGTAAAAAAGAACCAAGAACTTGGATTTTCAGTTTATTTATAGTCAGAACACCACAATCACTTAAGGCCAGGAGGCTTATTTGTTGCATATTTATTCATGTCTGCTGAAACAATAAATAGTGAAAGTTCAGCAAGCATTAGAGGCTGGTTCCTGTCATTAACTGCTCTTCTGTGACAGAGTAAGGCTGGGCTTACTCATGGCTTCAGGGTTTGCTTTTGACCAAGATCCTGGCTCATGCTGCACTGTAGATCTAGTTTGCAGTGATGTTCAAACTGGCCTGAAACAGTCACAGTGCTTGGTCTAAGTCCAACTTGCTCCATATGTTTTATGGATGAAGCTCAACCCCTGGAGCCCATTTTCACACACCTCCTTGGGCTCCCACAGCCACCACGGCGTTTCACAGGTCTCACTCTGCTTTCCTCCCACATTCCAGCTGCACAGTCAGCAAACAGCTCCAGAATTCCTAAAATACCACAGACCTGGGGAAATGGCTTCATGTTCATGGTCATCACTGGAGCTGCAGTGGCACCAAGAAGGTGGCACTGGGGCCACATGCAACCGGGCATCACCCAAACGAGGCTGAGATGACAGTGGCCACCCTGGGGAATGTCGCAGCTCATCCCACAACATCCTCTCTTCCAGGTCCAGACCAGTCTTAAAGACCATGGAGATCCTTTAAAGTAAGCTCTCACAGAGTCAGGTCCACGTGCCTCTTTCCCTCAGCAAGCCTCATACCTTTCTTTCTAACCTCATCCCAGTCCTCCTAGCCTCACACAGTATCAGTGGGGACAGGTGAAGGGATTTGCTGCAGTCTGGGCAGGGAAAGGGGAAGCTTCAGCTGCATACATGTCAAACTGATCTCAGTTTTATGCTGGCTGCTCCCATCTCAGCCAGGAGATCCTTCTCCATTCAACTTTGTGCACACACAAGCCCAAAATGTTTTAGATGGGGAGCTGTTTGCAGGGCTGTGCAATAGAAACCCAGAGCTCTCAAATGAAACACAAATTTCCGTGACAACATGAAAATGTAGAGTCATCCAGCCTCAGAGAAAAGGATTACCATGATGGAAAGCTGTTTCCTCAGTTGCTCAGAGCTGCTTCACAAAGCCCAAATCTCTGACTAGCAGAAGAAACCTTGAAGTTGAATGCCAACGATTGGCAGAGCTAGAGGAAGACCTCTGCCTCCCTGAGCACAACAAGGGGGATGAAGGATGCTCTTCCCATCACACCTGGAGTACTCCATCCTGCTCCTGGTAGGGCAACAGGCCCTTGACAAAATTCACCCTGGACAACACCATCAGCCAACATCCTCCAGCCAGAAGCAAGATGAGCAAATGGGAGCTGAAGGGATCTCTAGATCTACCCACAAGGAATCTGCTGGAAGAAAAAGGCATTTTCCAACCCAAACCATTCCATGGTTCTATGACTTTAGTGCCCAGGCTCTCATGGTGATACACGTAAGGTAAATCCACATCCCAGTAGAGCTCTCGAGGGCATGGATCAGCCAAGGCTCTGGCACAAAGGAGGGACAGCTCTCTCCAGGACTCTCCACCCAGCAGCATTTCTAAGCCCAAAAGTCCTCAAAGGCAATAAAGTCTGTTCCACCCTGGATGAAACACACCCTATGACTAGCAGTTTGGCAAACCTTTGTTCTTCCAGCTTGGAACTCAAAACACCCAACAAAAAAGACCCAAACCAAACCAACCCCCTTAAAACCCCAAACAACCCAAGCCATTACAAATGCAATTATCACTATTTGTTTCAGAATAATTAATTAAAGGTCAAACAGCATCAGCACTGACTCTTTTTGTAGTATCTGAACCAGTCCACCTTTCCCCTCAGAAAAAAAATAGCAGCTCTGGTGTTTGCAATAGCACTGTGTGGAAAAACAGGCACATACTTTATTTTTCTCTTTTTTTTTTTTTTTGAAATGACAACCCCTGCACAAGAAAAACAAGCTAATTAAAATGTGAGCAGGACTTCTCACTGGGAGCAAGAGCTCCTCAAGCTCTGAGAGGCACATCAGGACATTCCACATTATAAATACTTCTTCTGTAGCACTCTGCAGCATTTCAAGAAGCCAAGTACACAGCTAAGTCTTCAGTTTGCTGGTGAGAACACGTCATACAAGAGATGCTGTCACCTCTGCCCACTTGCCTGTCCTGGAAAAGTGTTTTTACTCCATCCTCTTATCCTTACTGGTCCATGATCTGCACTTGACAGGAGGAAGGGAGTGGATCCAGTTCCACCAGGAACATGGCTTGTCCACATGGCCTTTGGACTAAGGCAGTGCCTGGATTTTTGGGTGTATTTTCTGAAAGCAAGTTGGTGAGCACAGCACCATTATCTATGTGGGAGTCTATCAGCAAATTGTTGACCTGGCACCAAGTTCAAATCCTGTTTTTTGAGTGGATCAGCTACACCATTTTCAAGAGCTGATTAAAAACATCTAGGATTTAATTAAAGAAAAAAGGCCCCCTACAAAATTTACAATCTAAAGCCTGTGCAACACAACCAGGAAAAAATGGAGGGAAAAAAAATCTAATTCCTACCACTCTTTTCAGAAAAGAAAGTTTAATAAATAGACCAGAACATACCTCCAGACGGAGACCTCTATTCCAGTAACATGGCAGCTTTTTCCACTCAGATTTAAACCCATTTCCAATAAACAGAAGTTAAATTTTGAAGTTTGAGTGAGAATGTTCATATAGGGGCTTACGTTGACAGAACTACAACCACTTCAATATTTATTTTGGCTTTAACCAGAAGTCGTACCACGGACACAAGCCATCATTGTTCATGCTCAGCAAAGTACCCCCTCCCAAAAAAACCTCATGGATCACGCACAGTGGAAAATCAAAGCACGATGTTAAACACCTCCTGTTTTAATTAAGTAATATGAGTAGCAGCATATGCAGAAAACAGCTCCTTTTACAAACTGCTCATATTTTTAGCTTGATAATGTCTCCTCAAATTACGTTTACAAGGGGGAGTTAATTTAGGCTTTGGTGGTTGTTCTCCTCTTTTCCTCCCCAAAAAGGGAATTAAAAATTAACAATCCCCCTTTTTCACTTCTTCACACTCTGGCCTGTTCTCCCAAGCTATTTAGTTTGTTCACCTCAGGCACTGGGTCAGAGGAGAAAATTTTCACTTTCACCATCTGTATAGGAAAAATACTAGAGGACAAAATGCATCCTGTGTGCTGCTGGCTTGTCAGAGAATGGGGTCAAGCTGAGACACAAGTTGAGGCAAACTCCACAGCCAGAGCCCTGCAGTAATTTTCCTACTGAATTTAACATTTACCACCTTCTCCCTTCGGCAAACAGGGTGGGAAGGACAGCTTCGAACAGGGGTCAGTGCTTCGCTTCCAAGCAGTGCAGAGCTGAGTCAGGACTGGAGGCAACCAGCTTTCAAAAACAAAAGCTGTAAGGGGGCTCTTTTCCCCTTTTCTCTCAGTGTTCTGAAGACTGCTGGGCTTGAGGAGGGTATTGGGTTCACCCTTTATGGCTGTGAGAGCCAAATCTGGACACCCAGGTTTGAGGGAGCCCTTCCCATCACTCTGCTGAGAACAGAGTGATGGGAAGGTCAGGAGGCTGATGCTGGGGTTGCAGTGAAAATGGTTCACAGGAAGAGGATGCACTTGGCTTTCCAGGGCTCCTGCTGCTTGCAGAACTAAGTTGCAAATGCAACCAAATTCCAGGAAGCCCCAGGGACATCCATTTTAACTGTCTCCCTTTTTTCCTCTCTGCCTGCAGCCCGGGATTCAATTCACCCACGAGGCTTGCTATGGGATGTGGTCCAATATTGAGTTCCACTGAAGCAAGAGCCATAGGATGACCATGTGCCCTAAACCCAAAGGGTCTCCTCCAAAGTGAAGCCCAAAGTCAATGGAAAGCCTGTTAGCAGATCATTCCTAACAACTGTAACAAAGAAACTGGGGACAAAAGCACCAGTACCCCCCCTTGGCCATCTTCCTGAGAGCTGAGCAGCAATAAAACATTCAGAGAGAGGTTACAGCTCACACCAAAGTGATGGAGGAAGCACTCTTCTGTGTGCTCTGTTCCAGAACTTGTGCTAACAGAGGTGCTCAAATATTCTATGACAAAGCTCAGCCCTCAGAGCAGGACTCAGCATCTTCCTGAGCACCTTCTGAGTGAGCCAGCAGCAACAGGCACTGCACGGGGGGTTCCCCCAGTCCTCTGGGGAGACTCCAGGGATTTCAGACCCCAGAGCACTGGAAAAATCCACACCACTTCATCCAGCCCCAGCCACTATTAATAATTCACTCAGCAGTCCCATGTTTCTTACCACAACACTAGTAACACACAATGAACAGAGCACAGGGTGGGAGTTTTAACCTCTGAATTGTTTAGATCCTGCATAAAAGCCCTTGGCTTTCAGTCCCTTGAGGCAGTCCCAAGAGCTCCTGGTCTGAGTGGAGCTGAGCTCCTGTCACCCAGGCTGCCCTGCTCATGCTGGGTGTGAGATCAGCCCGGCCAAAAATAACTGAGAAAGCAGAGTCCAGCCACAGAGCCCTAATATGAGTCAAACACAAATTTGGATTTAGATTTCCCAAAACAAGCAGTAAATAAAGTAACAGACGAGTCATTTCTCCCTGCTCTTTTTGTCTGAAAGCTGCCAGGCTTAGAAAACCAAGTCAAAATATAAACTCCCCCTTGAAATGGCAGTTTCCACTGTGAGCCAGGGATGAATTACCTTGACTAGGAAACAGTGCAGCTAGAAGAGACTGGAAGAGAAGGGATGGATCCTAAAGAGGAAGGAAAAAAACTCAAAACAAGACAGAAGCAAAACACTTCTGAAGCACAGTAAGAGAGATTTAATTTCAGCTGTGGAAATGTCTGGTTTTACCACAGATCAAGCCCCTGGAAGTGCCCAAGGCCAGGCTGGACAGGGCTTGGAGCAACCTGGGCTAGTGGAAGGTGTCCCTGCCCATGGCAGGGGGTGGAACAAGATCAGCCTTAAGGTCCCTTCCAACCCAAACCATTTGATTTGCCTATTATATGATTTTAAATGGAGTTACTGTCAACTACTCTGTGTTCTCCTGCCTATGATCATCACAAAAAAGCAACAAACCAAGTAGGGCTCCCTGTATCCTTCCAAACAATCCCCCACCAACAGGCAGATATGGCTCTTGCTCATCCAGCAGAGATGAGACTCAGTAAACAGATGATTTTCAGGTCTGCCAGCCCTACCTCACATCTGTGAATTTGAGACTCGGTATCTCAAATCTCCGAGGTACCAATGGGATCAGGGATAACACACCAACAATGTAGTCCAGAGATTCTGGATAGATCCAAACCATCTAAATCACTTATTTTAGCACAATTATGTTCACACACTTCATTGACAGAGCCTGAACATTCAGCCCAAGTCCAAAGAACTGTTAAAGTATTTAAATAAGTTGCCAAAATTCTAATGTATGTAGAGTATTTTTTGGCTTCGTAGGGACTTGGCATTTGTTCTAGGGTTTCCTTAATTAAGGACAGACTTTTGGAAGTACCTTCCTTTGTTTTTTACTTTAACTTGGTCCCCAAACCACCTGGGCCCAGATGGGTGGCAGGGAGCTGCATGGGAGCGTGGAACCAGCAACACGTGCTGCTCCCCGGGCTGGGCAGCTGTACAGGAACAGGACCTCACTGCACAGGAATGCAGCACACAGGGCTCCCCTCTAACTCCTTCCCCGTGCCCTTCAGCAGCTGTGGATAATGGATTTTGCTGGCAGCAGCACTGATTTTAAAACCTTCAATGGTCTTCCAAGTCCAAGTGAATGACTCACAGATGTATGTGTGTACATACTTCTGTACACACCAGGATCTTTGCTCTTTCCCTGCTACCTCAAGGAATCATTCACTTTCTTGTCCTTCACTCCCCACGACAGAATCATGAAATCCCAGAATGATTTGGGTTGGAAGGGACCTTAAAGCCAATCCCATTCCACCCCCCTGCCATGGGCAGAGACACCTTCCACTAGCCCAGGATGCTCCAAGCCCTGTCTAGCCTGGCCTTGGACACTGCCAGGGATCCAGGGGCAGCCACAGCTTCTCTGGGCAATCTGTGCCAAGGCCTTACCACCCTCACCATAAAAACTTCTTCCTTATATCTAATTTAAATAAACCCTTATGGCTCCCTCATGCCAAAAGCCAACAGCTTCCCTGGCATCCATGCAATGGGAATTTTCTTGCAATGCAAAGGAGGTTCCTGCTGCTTCAATCCCAAATCCTCTCTCTGTCTTGTTTCAGTTCTCCCCACGCTCACCCGGCTGCTAAACTTTAAAGAAACAAAAAAACCAGCTGCATCTTGTGAGTATTTCCAAGCAGACTTGGCTTCAAGGGAACAAGGCCCCCAAGGGAAGCCCAGGAAATCCCATACATGCAGGATCAGGGTGGTGATTGGTCTCTGAAATCAACTGTTCAAAGGAGGACTTAATTGCAACAGTTGTGTAATTTCTGAAAGGATAGCTTAATCCCAGCAACTAACTCAGACACCAGCTGATGCAGCTGTTTGAGATTAATGCAAGTGTTTAAGCCATTGGGAAGGAACACTGGGATTTAGAAATATTCTTGTCTCTGCTAACAAAAAAATGGATGGGTTTCATATTTAGGTGCTCAGCACCACTGATTTTTCCATGGTCACGTTGAATATGGGCCTGTAACACATTGCCAAGGGTCCCCAAAGCAGAACCACGTGGAAAGCTCTGGTCTCTGCACCAAGCTTGCAGATAGAGCAGTGCCAAGGTCCCAGAGCCTGCCTCAACCCTGGTGAGAACACTCACACCAGGGACCACCAGACACCCAGCAGGGAGGGAAACATGGACCCAAATCTTTCCATAGCTTACTTTTTTCATGTATGGGCTGCTTTGTTTTCCCCAGAAAAAGTCAGAAGCTTGCCCTCCAAGTACCAGTAAGCACCCAGTGCTAGCCTCCCTGTCCCACACCACCCAACAAGAGCTTTCACCAGTTCTACACAGAATCAGAGAACCACTGAACTGTTTGGGTTGGAAGGGACCTTGAACTCATCCCATCCCATGGGCAGGGATACCTACCACCAGCCCAGGTTGCTCCAAGCCCCATCCAGAGACAAACAGGATTGGCTGAACATAATCAAGTTATGTGGGTGAGGCTGGTATGTTCCATTCTTCCCAACTGTATAAGAATGTTCCCTTCCAGGCAAGACATTTTAAAGAACTCTTTAGTTAAAATATGAAATATGACTTCATTACAAATCGGTTTTCATTCTAAACATCCTACAAGACTAACAGTAATTTCAACACACAGAAACACATTCTTGCTGGAATACTGTATAATTAAATGACTACAAACAAGTGATTTTTCATCTCTTGTCCAGTGCTGGCTGAAAGAAACAATATAAGAAATTAGGGAACGAAAATAAATATTTTAATTCACATCATTAATTAGGAGTTCAAGCAGCAATAAGAAACACACCAAGCTAATTCTGGAGCAAAGGACAACTTCTTTTACCAACTGAGAATCTGCTCTGTGATCTGGAAACTGGCAGGATGTTTTGTGTGACACTGGAGAGCTTTACACAGTAACTGACCCTTTCATGTGAAAATTTTGCTGACAAGGAACAATAAAGCCACTCTTCACAAAAGTTGTCAGACAGCTTTTCTTTGAGGCCATCACAAACCTAAAATAACAGAATAAGAGAACAAGAAGAAGAGCTCAATGAGTGCCAGCAACAGTGTTCTCTGAGATGAACCCTAAATTTAGCATTTGGAGAACAGGTCCAAAAGCATTCGGAGTAGAGAAACGTAAGAATAGGCCATAAACTGCTCTTCCTACAAAGTGGCAAAGGATGCTTGCCTATCCCAAAAGGATTTTGCCTCTGGAGAAGCAATGTTTAGAAGGGTAGGAGATGCTCAAAGTTAAGCAGTTAATGAAGACCAACAATGCTCTGTATTTTCACATCAGACTCCCTGGAACTTTCAAACTTTTTCCACAGCTTGATGCAAAGGTCACCGAAACAGATTTTTTTCCCCTGCAGAACTCTTCAGAACACAGCTCACCAGCCTGCAGCTCACCAGAAGGGCTGAGGGAAGCCCTTCACTCAGTAATTTACAATTTTTTTAGAAGGCTTTCAACAACCCCCCTGTGCAGACCCTGCAACAGGACTGCCACCCCAACGAGTGGTCTGTGTAAGGTCAGCTCTGAACCCAGGGCTGATCTCCATCCACACTCTGTGCCTCTCCAGTGAACCAGGAATTCCTTTGTTGTTGCTGCAGGCTGATCAGGACTGTCAACAGGACAAGAGCAGCAAGCCCTCCAGAGCTGTCTCCAGCAGGCTGCTACCTGCCTGCATACTCAGGTGCACAGAGACATCCTGAAGGAAACCTCGACAGTAAAGCATTCAGTGCATGCATGACGATTCCTGAAAAAATGTGCCACAAATGCTGGGAGACACCTTCCAGCTCAGCAGGGCTGGATGTGTGCATCCAGGGATACACTCACTAAATGACAGCTTGAAAAATGCCACCTTTGCAGGCTTTGCAGTCACATTGCAGGAGTCCACACTAGACCTGCAGAGCTGACTGTGGCACCTCGTGGTTTTCTGTGCCCACCTCCAGGAAGGCTCCTCTGATCAACACAGAATATCCTGAGCTGGAAGGGACCCTCAGGATCAATCAGTCCAATCCCTGTCCCTACACAGACACCCCAACAATCCCACCCTGTGCATCCCTGGGAGCGTTGTCCAAACTCTCCTGGAGCTCTGGCAGCCTTGGGGCCGTGCCCGTTCCCTGGGGAACCTGGGCAGTGCCCAGCACCCTCTGGGGAAGAACCTTTCCCTGAGCTCAGCCTGACCCTGCCCTGGCACAGCTCCAGCTATTTCCTCCACTCCTGTCACTGGTCACAGAGAGTGAAGATATCAGTACCTGCTCCTGCCCTGCCCCTTGTACAGTCAGAGAAAGCTGGGGCCCACTGTGCCCCACCAGTACACATCCAGTCCACCAGAATAACAATCTGCCCTTGCTCACAAAGGCCTGGAAAAGGGGAGTTAGAGGCAGGAAGAAAGTCTGAACTCAGAGTGGGTCCCAATCTCAGGACTGCCCTAGTGCAGCAGCCTCACCACAGAGTCACCCAGTGCAACACCAGCAGCGCATCCCAGGAGCATCCCACCAACTCCCAACAGGCTGGGACAGCTCCTTAGCACTCCTGGGGCACACAGGACAATGAGCCCAGTGTGAAGCATTATATTCGTGATGCACCACCCTATGGAAAAGTCTAACTGCAAGAGACAGCAAGTCAAATTGGAGGACATTTGGCTGAAGGACTCTTGGCCCTGTGTGTAAGCTGTCCCCCAAGAGGGCCAGGGGGCCAGTCCCGGGTTTCCCTGTCTGCTGGCAGCACACACACGCATGTCTGCCCACACCTTCCCTGCTCCAGTGCCAGAGCTGCTCACAGGAATGAGCCTGGCCAAGCCCACACTACTAACAATCCCCTGGCTAATTTGCACTCAGAAATATGACTCTGCATTTCTCCATGAAAGGGCTCACTGTCTGGGCACGGAGAGGGCTGCAGCAGGAGCATGCGCCAGATGAATGGATTGTTGCAGACACATGGAGAAATCCCAGTGCCGCTGTCAACACACACAGGGCTGTTGTCAATCCAACAGCTCTTTCTGCCGTGCTCTCACACAGGGAGCTATGCCAAGTTTAAAGATCTGGACCCCGAGAGCGAGCTTCAGACTTGCCTTGCACAGGCAAAAGCATTTACAACAATTTAAGTTTTTTTTTCACTGCTTATGCAGGGAAACTCTTTCCACCGCAAGGATCTGCAATGATTCCACCAGCAACGGATAATACAGAACACAGACCAACTCAAGCCCAGTAAGGAAGAGTAATTCCATCCCTGCCCCTAGAGCTGATTACCCTCAGGGTGTGTTGTACCAGCTATCTTACTGACCAAGGTTGCCCAGAGTTGTGCCTGCCCCATCCCTGGAAATGTCCAAGGCCAGGCTGGACGGGGCTGGGAACAAGCTGGTCTAGTGGAAGGTGTGGCAGGCGGTGGGACTGGATGGGCTTAAAGGTCTGTTTCAACCCAAACCTGTCTGTGATTCTGTGATTACAGAAGCAGACAAAGTCAGTGAGACTTTTCCCAAAGGAATTCAACCTCAGGGTAGCTTGAGAACAGTAGTTTTCTAACTGTGATCAGCAGATGTCTGCAAACTATTTCTAGTTTGCTTGTGAAAGGTAATAAAAAAATCTATTGTACCCAAGTCAAAGTTTGCTATGCTGCACAGGAAAAACATGTTGGGTTCATGCTCAGCTGATGGAATACCATTCCCCTTTCACTGCTGCTGGAAGGGTCAGAGCCAAAATCCTCCCCAGGATCAAGACTGCCCGCTAAAACCTCGCTGTGTGATCCCCAGCACTGTCTCAGCAGGCAGCACAATGAGCTCTCTGTGCACCCAGAAACCCATGGAGCTTTAGACACTAAGAATAACTTCAGTTTATTCTTACAGAGCAAGATAACAGGGCCAAGGCTGGCACAGGCACATCATAAACACTCCTGCTCTCCCCAGCCAGCTGTGAATTACTGGCTGCTTGCAGGAAAACTGGACAACTTTAAGGATGATAAAATCCCAGGTGTTTATAACATGTAGTACAGACACAGAGGAATAGAAACCGAAGTA
The DNA here is from genome assembly GCA_013399835.1 of Leptocoma aspasia. NCBI lineage: Eukaryota > Metazoa > Chordata > Aves > Passeriformes > Nectariniidae > Leptocoma > Leptocoma aspasia. The sequence goes on along the minus strand of VXAX01004319.1, from coordinate 37,382 downwards.
AATTTCTTGACTGCTTATTCTACAGCTTCTGTATAAGCAAGTCAGTTACCTTTGGGATGAAGAACGTTAGCACAGAATCTGCTTTCAAAATACAGTCAGGAGGGACAGCAAGAAAAGTCAACCATGGATCTGTAATGCTGCAGCATGGCAGGGACACCTTCCACTAGACCAGGCTGCTCCAAGCCCCATCCAACCTGGCCTTTCAAGAATTTACAGGGCTAACACCTCTCTCCAGCAAAGGAGAAGAATTTCTGCTTTAAAAGCAGTTTTCAATCTGACCCACAAGGTATCAAAAACAGGTAAAGAAACTTCAAAACACAGCAGCAAAAGTTAGCCGTGTACCAGATGCTCCTGGAAACAGAGGCATGAACTCCACTCACACTCTCTCCAGGTTCATCCAAAGATATCCAAGGTGCTGCTGCTGGTGGGAGCCACCTGAAGGAAGCTAATATTGCCCACAAAACACATATCCCAGGATGCTGCTGCCTGCCATATGGTCAGGAAATGAAAGGAGATGATGAGTGCAAGTCAGGACAAACTGTCTTTAAGTCAAGGCATATGTGCCAGCTTTGCAGTTTGCATTAACATTAAAAAGAACCATACAGAAAAGGTAATGCAAGAAAACTAAAAATAAATAAATCAGATGCTCAGCATGGTTCCAACTAGTTTGCCACTGTCTCTGAATGATAAAATGGTAAATGGCTGCAGAGCTTTCACCTCTACAGCAGGGAAGAGGTTTTCCCAATCCACAGGAGGGGACACTTTGGGAGCCAGGCTGTCATTCTAGTGGAGCACACCCACAAAAGAGCTGGAGAACGACTTTGGACAAGGGCCTGGAGTGACAGGACACAGGGAATGGCTTCCCACTGTCAGAGGACAGGGATAGATGGGATATTGGGAAGGAATTGTTTCCTGTGAGGGTGAGGAGGCCCTGGCACAGGGTGCCCAGAGAAGCTGTAGCTGCCCCACCCCTGGAAGTGTCCAAGGCCAGGATAGAGAGGCCTTGGAGAAACCTGGGACAGTGGAAGGTGTCCCCATCTGTGGCAGGGGGTGGGACTGGATGAGCTTTACGGTCACTTTCTGTGATCTCACACAACACTGCACTCACCACCCAGGCTTGAGGGACTTACTCATGCCCCCTTCATGGGCTTAATTCAGACCCCATTTCCAAGCACTTCAAGGCCTCCAGGAAGCTCAGGCTCTTCACCACATCATATCTTCACTGCACTGTTAAACTGAGTTTGACACTTGGGGCCTGACCTTCCCTCTGTGTCCATCTTCCAAGCAATCTGCAGAGCCTCCCCTTCACCACGTGCACGGAGCATGGTCCCCCCCACCACCCAAGCAGGCAGAGGCTGTGCGAGGCACCAGCCAGGGTGATGCCCAGGGTGATGCCCAGGGTGCAGTTTGTTCCATTCACACTCCACAAAGTGGCACAGCCAGAGGATGAAGCACCCGAGTTAGTTACAGACTCAGGAATATCAGATTTTTGCCTTTTCAAGGATGATGAGAGCTTCAGGGAACACCCATGAAAAGTAACTCAGACAGAAATACAAAACTCATTTAACCTCCCATATCCTGGGATCAAGGAATCAGCAACAAAAAAGCAGAACTAAAGTGCCAGCACTGGAGATCCAACCAGCTCTTCCCTCTCAGAATCAGCAGTTTAATAACCTGACCAAAGCATCATCCCTGGGAACCTACAAGACACACCCACAATACAGAGTATTTAACAACATCAGACCAGACATTTCCCCTGCTCCACTCCAAATTCACAGCACACAAACACAGCAGGTTTCATTACTCCCTCCTTGGCACAGGTTTCCCTTGGCAAAAAGGAATTTATGCCAAACTTTGTTTTCACCAACACTAAACTAACACTGTCATCAGTGAGTTATTTTAGAGTTAGACTTTGCTGAAGCCAGCATGGAACTTGAGACTTCATAATTTTGGCCTGATTTTCCTCAAGTAGCCAGTTACCCTGGAAAACAGAGGTTCTCTGAATTGCATGGAATGGTACACTGCTTGAAAATAAATGGATTACATCATATTTGCTGGCAAATGGCTGAAAATGTTTTATACGTAATTAAGAGAATAGAAAAACAACCACTGCAGCCAAGCAGGGAAAAATATATTCAACCTTTACAGATGAAGTAGAGAGTTTTCCTGGATGTAATTTTGTCCAACCTATTTCAGATGAAGAAACAGCTGAAGAGGTGACAACCTCATATGCTGACAGGATTCTGAATAAGGCAGAGGGAAAACACAACAAACACCACTCTGCTAGGATGAAATAATGAATTTATCAGTTAAAATCTTCTGAAGTTTTTCCAATAGATTTTACAGTGTTCTTGCTTTGAACAGCTAAGTGTACTCATCTGCAATGTACCTCTGGGAATGAGGTGATGTGAACCACAGAGGTCAGAGGCCAAGCCCAGAGGCCCACAAAACCCACAGCAAGGGTCTCAACCTTGCACTGAGGCAGCCCTATAGCTTCATTTTACAGAGAGAGAAACAAAACCAAAAAGATTAATGGATTTTCACAAGTCGCAAAAAAAGGAGTGAGCGTCAAGGCTGGGAATGATAAAATAAGCTAACATTCCTTCCAAAATATACACTGAAATAAACTACAGATATTCAACTTTTGTAGGGCAGTTTACTTAGTACATTCACAGAGTATTTGTCAGACTGTTGGTAAATTTGTGGCCATGGCAATATCAAGAACAGCTTTTTTTCTATGTTGCTTTTAAGAAACTCTCACAAACTCACAGACAAAATCTCTCTCCCCATCCAAGTATTTTGCCTCCAGCACTGAAAAGAAACATCTCTGGGTTTTTGGATAGGGGGTTCCTGATTTTTAGGGTTCAGAGTTTTAAAGCAGTGAAGTACTAGTACTGGAGAGAAGAAAAAAATTAAATAAAAGCAAAGTATTTCTACTTTAAATTCCAAATACTTTGGGCTAGCTAAAATTTCTGGATCTGAATCTCTTCAATTTGTGATCTCACATTTCACTCAGGGATACAGAAATCCACACAGCCTCTCCTATGGACACACATGTGCTGCACATATGGCTGCTGTGGGGTCAACACATGGGACATGCTACAGATGCCAGGGTCAGAACACATTCTCTCTTGGAAAAGACTGACTGGACTCAAAATGATGGAAAACTGGTGCTGTGCTGATGGCTGACTTAATGCAGAAGAGAAGACAAAGAAAAACAGTGAGGTCTTTAATCTTGTAAGCTAAAGGCTCTGCAGCCCTCTGTAAGTAATGCTGTACATTTCCCATCCCCAGCTCAGGAAACTGGATCATGAAAACAGAGGGACACTTGGTGGAGGGGATTGATTCCTCTGCACAACACAACATCACAATTCCCCCTTCTGCTGGTCTGTTCTCTTTGTGTGGATTTCAGGGAGCAATCACTGGAGAGGGACAAATCTCAGGGAGCACCCACTGAAGCCAGGCAAATCTCTGGGAGAGCCAGACACTGAAGGTTGCATCAGCAAGTGTGGTGTGGAGAAGAATTCAAATGCACAATTTATCTCTCTGAGGTTTAATCCTGACCACAAATGCAGAGTTTGAGGACAGGTAGATTTTTTTCCCCATCACCACCTGGATGTAAATAAAGAGAGGAAATGGGCACTTAGGTCTTTCAGTAGTCAGTTTCAGTTAGGAAACTGGGTAACCAGAAGCCCCAAAAAATGCATATATGGCTTTATTCTGCAGATCATGGTTCCTAACCATGCTGTTTTCCAATGGGAAAGATTCCCATCTTAGGTAGCTCCATTCCAGGGGATGAAGTGCACGAGATAAAGTGCATTCCAGCCCCAGCACACCTGCAGGTGTTGGACTTGACTGTTCCCTCAAGGGACAGGGACATGTCAGGGACATGCTCTGGCCCAGGAGCCCTCGCACGCATCACAGCACTTGTCCAGCAGCATTCCCAGGCCTGGACATTTCAGCTCCCTGCGGCTCTGAGGCAATTTCAAAGGCTGGAAAACTGAATTTTTGGAATACCTCAGCATAAGGCATTGCTGTGGTAGGAATGAAAAAGCAGAGGATGCCCAGCTTCAAGGAACCCACAATCCCTCTGCTGAGGAATCCAGTCCCAGGCTCTCCCTTTGCCATCCTAACCCCAACCCCAGCACTTCACAGGGAATAGTAGATAATATGCCACAACTTCTTATATACTACAAAATATGCACCCACATACAAAATACCATAAGACTGTCTTTGAAGACTTTGGGGTTTACACAAGATGTGATGTATCAGCAGATAAACTGAAACCTAACGCCTTACTTTATTTGCTGAAGCTATTAAGTTTCTTGGGAATTATGTTCAAAGGTGTTCAATAGATCATTTAATATGATCTACTGCACAGTGCAGGCAAAGCATCAGCTAATGGTCCCATATGGAATTCAAAGATTTAGCATCACCTGCCTGACTCAAAAAAACCCCAACAAAACAAAAAGCTCACAAAAAAACACCCCAGAAAACAACCCAAACCAAAAACCCACTGAAAAAAACCCCACCAAACCCAACCCAAACAAACAAAAATACCCCAAAAAACCAAAACCCCAGCAGCCTTTTTTAAAAAATATTTTCATCTGAAACCATCTCAGATCCTTCTTATGAAGCCTTTCAAATAATCCCTCAATAGCTCCATCTCAAATCCATAAAATAACAGCAACTGATGTGCAATATCAGCTTGCAAGGGAACAGCTGATATATCATAGAAGTACCAGGCCACTAGAGGGATTTCTTAAATACATGAAATAAAGATAGTTCACGGAAAAACTGAGAGGCTGGTTCTGTTCTCCTTTGAGAAATCATTCTGCTCTTAAACTTCTGCCAGTTTATCAGTGGCTGCAGTCAGGCAGAACTCTTGTTTTAAAGAGTTTCATTAACCTCTTCAGATCATGTAACTCAATACAAGATCTAATGAGCTGAAATCTAGGGTTTTGGGCTCTTTATTTTGGTTTCTTCCAAGTATATTCTTAACTTCTATGCCAGCACAGAACTGGAAGAAATATACCTTTGTTGGGTCATCAGACCCAGAATAAATACATCCTCCTGAGGAGCAAAGGCTGGAGGTTTGGTCCAGCTATGTATCCAAACTATTAGAACCAGATGTTTTCCTTAACCTCTGGGTTATCCCAAAGGTGCCTCTGTAGTACCCAAGAAGCCACACATCTGCAGGAGCTACGGGAGCCTGCTCAGCTTTGTCAGGTGGGCAATTACTGCTGGGAGATGTAACACACCATCATTTCTCCTTGGAGATCTCACTCTATTGGAGAGGTAAAACACCTGAAGGACATTCCTCCTCGGCAGATCTCTGTGGGACACTTTATTCTTTTTCTCTATTTTCTCTTTATTTTTTATTCTCTATTCAGCCTTTATTCTGGCTGTCATCTGTGATTCTGATCCACATGCTCCACGAGCAACAACAAGTTCTCCACCTTGCAATAGCAACAGAGCCAACCTGAAGGTGACTGAAGCTCTCCAGAGGTAGAATCAACCAACATCACTGCACAATGAATTGGTGAGTGTAGAAAAGAAACTCCTGCTTAGGCCCAGTCTAGCCCTGAACATGTATTCCTCCCCCCTTAAATCTGCACCACATGTACAAAGACGGGCTCATCCAGAAAGCCAGATGGGAACTTGGTAGGCAAGGCTCCTGGAAGCACCACTGACAGCAGCTCAATTCTTGCTCTGTGGAACAGAGCTTCCTTCAAGGCTCAGATATTAGGCAAAAAATCCTGGCAGCAGCCTTCGTTTGTATTAAGTCAGAGCAGAGTTCTGCCAGCAGACGGCCATGAGCTCACTAGTCTGAAATAACATCTCATTGACAAGAGTTTTTGTGGAAGCAATAACTTGTTTGTGTGAGAAATAAGGGAGATGGGAGAGCGAGTGTATGTTAGGAGTGATAAAACATGTACCACAAGCACACTCAGTAACTTAATTTCCATTTAAAATTATAAATTATAATTTCCATTTAAATTCTGCTTCAAGTAAAAAAAAAACTGAATTAAAAAGAAATCATAAATTAAGAGACAGTATTTACCACCAGTGACATTTTCACATTCCAGTCACACACACTGAACTTATTTCAGACTGGTGTTTTGAAAAATGAGTGCAACCATAGTCTCTGACAGCCAGAGCTGGAGGAAGAAAATATTTGAGGAGGCAAAAGACCCAAAAGCAATTACTATTCTCTACCAACCAATTTAAAGGAGTCTGGGAAGGCTCCTCCAAAACCATGGAGCCCATCTCAGAGACAAATAAATGGAAACCGGATCCAGAGCTTCGTACTGAAGGAGCACATATCATCTGGAGCAAACACCAGCAGCATCCAGAGACTGATTTATGTGAGTGAGTCAAGCAATGCTAAGGGAGTTAAGACTGGGAAAAATGAGCACAGTACTGGGCTACTGCTCTGCTGTTCCAAGAACTGGTTGTGCTAAACCAGATACAAACAGCACAGAGCACATGCAGCACTTGGTCCCCACCAGCAGCTGGTTTTTCTAAACCTCCAGGGCCTGAATAACCTGCTCATATCCCAGTCTACAGCAGCTTGGAAATCCCAACCCTCACCTAAATTGTCCAGTGTAGCAAAGGGGAACAGAAAGGATTCATCTCTACAGCATCCCACCCCTGTCTGACAGTGCTGAAGGAGTTGGAGCCAAGCCTAACTAGAGAAGCTATGGAGTTCCAGGCACTAAAAGTATGGAACTCCAGCTAAAGTACTTCCAGAAACCCTCTAAGAGAGGAAACCACTCTGAGAGAGGAAAATGCCATCCAGCCAAGTCAACACCAATCTGCTTCCCAACTCTGCCAGCACACAGAATCCACCAGAAAATTCGCATCTCCAAATCTTACTCCTCACCACAACCCTCGAAGGAATCCCAGTTCAAGCCAGGGGCATCACAAGGTCATACCTGACACTCCACTGTCATCAGCCCTCTTCTCCATCTGTAGGATCTGCAGAGGTAACTGCAGTTCTCAAAGTCTTCCCACTCCCAAGACCTTACTTCACTTTAATCCCTCGGGCAGCAAGGAATCATGTCCATAACACAGGAGATTATCCGACCTTGCTCCCTACTCAGACCACTCCTCCTCCTGGCTTTTTAAGCCTGTACAACCCATCAGTAAAACAGACCCTCGAATATTTAGATTTCCAGACCTGAAAGCTATTCCAGCTATTTTTCCCACTGGTAATTCCAGCCAGTCGTAGCCAAGAATTAAGGAGAAAGAAAATGCAGGCCAGCAGTTCCTGAAGACTCTAGAACTCCTTTTAATCCTTAATTTTACAGAAAAGAGAAAGAACTTGCCTTTTACTGTTTTTCCAAAATGAAAACATAAATCTTTAACCTAATCATGCAGTTCCTATGCTGACATATCTTTCAATGTCTTTTTTTTAATTAGGATTTTTGTTAGTCTAGTGTAGTGACTTTTGCATGTAACTGCTGTGCTTTTCACTGAACTGTGAATATTTTTGTCATTGTGCTCATGAGTTATGGCGTTAATTACAAGTTCTGGTTAGACTACAGGAATGTATTTGTTGTCTGCATTTAAGAAGAAGAATTTGCAAGAGTGAAAACACCCCCTCAATGAACAACAAGGGGGGCTCCCAGCATTAAGGTGCAGAGGCCAAGGACACACTCTGAAACACTTCCAAGGAAAATCCAAGGAAAAGGCAAAACAGCTCCCTGGAGCAGTGCAGCCAAGCATAGAGCTCAGCACCTGCTCTGCTCCTGCAGCACACACCAAACCACGGTTCAAGCTCACCTACACACTTTGTTTTTCTGGTTCTCTTTTGATGTAACATTCCTGCTTCCTCACATGAACTGGGGAGTGCTGATGACTGATGGAGAGAGGAGAGTCTTGCTGCAAAGCTTTGCAGGTCGTGTTCCTCTTTGCCTCCTAGACATAAACTGTGGGAACAGAACAGATCTCTTGCAGCTTCTCCTGTCCAAAATCACACTTCCTAGCTAACATCTCTTTACCACTTGCCTGAAGCAGGCTTTTGGTTATCTAATGATACAGCAGTCCAGCTACAGGACTTAAGTTCACTTGGCTGAAGTCTGCTAGGGAATAATTCACATGTTTGAGCTAAAAAAACAGAGGAAAAAATCAACCAACCAAGCAAAAAAAAAAAAAAAAAAAAAAAACAAAAAAAANCACTAAAAAAAAAAAAAAAAAAAAAAAAAAACCCAAAAAAAAACCCAAAAAAAAAAAACCAAACAAAAAAAAACCAAACAAAAAAAAAACAACGAAGGGTTTGCATTTGTCAGAGTTTTAACATTTAACTTCCTTGTCACAATTAGCAGTTCAAAGCAGGAAAACAGCCTTTTCCTCCAAACCTGAACTGGCTTGGGTGAGAAGGATCCTTTAAATGTCACCCAGTCCAACCTCCCTGCAATGAAGAGAGACATCTTCAACCAGACCAGGTTGCTCAGAGCCCCATCCAACCTGACCTTGAATTTTCCCAAGTACCTTGTAAGGACAAGAATGACAGAGTACTGAGGAAATAACTCAAAGACAACTTTAAATTCTCATTCTACCCCCAAAGGTACAACACAGCAACCATTTTAAGAGCAGATGCTGAGCTGCTAACTGAAGGTTCTGACCTGCTCACTGAAGAGATAAGCACCTGCTGTCAGCTTCAGGATATAAACTAACCCTTCACAGGTAGTACAACCTCACTGTTGCCACTGGCCAAAATTCAAACCAGGCTGCAGCCACACATAACCTTCCCTCTGCAGAGAGATCAAAGTGCAAAACTAAGCAAACAATCCTTTTAGAATCAAGGGAAGCTTGTACTCTGTGTCAGGAAAGGAGAAAAAAAGCATAATTATAAATCACATTTTTCTTCCTTACAGGAAAAAAATGTTTAAATAAAATAAAACAAAAAAGTTCCAACAAACAATTCCCTTTTGGAGCTGAAGCCTTACAAAACTAATGTGAAAAAGCTTAAATGAGCCCTACCATGCCTCTGTAGTTTACATGGACTCTCACTGTCTTCTGCTTCAGCATGAATTTAGATCCTCATGAGCTCCAGGGGGACATCCTCAAAATCCTGCTCTAGATCAAGATCTGCTTATCTTTTTAACAGGTGTGTCATTCCCATCAGTCCATCCAGACAGAATGAAAGGTAAATAGCTGGAAATCTATTCATTCCATGTATTACAACCACTCAGGCACCACAGATGATACAAGGATCTCATCAACATCTATGTTTTAATAAATCCCTGGAAAAAGAGCAAGGACAGACTCTGGTGAAAGCACATTCCCAAAACAACACTATCAGCTCTCACGCTGTTTTACCTGATTCTACAAATAGCTGCATGTTAATAAGGGGAAAAAACATACTGACTACTTAAATAGTTGGTCAGAACGAAAGCAGCCTCCACTTCTGAGTAAGATTTCACTTCCCAAAATGTCTAACAGCTACCTCAGATAAGCAACCACTTCTCCCAAAGAAATATAAGAAGTTCTGCTTTATAGGCCGTTAGCGTAATTTCAGTTCTCTGCAGTGAATTCAGTCTCTAGTACAAAATTTAGCCTTTTTTTAGCAGTGCCACATCATGTCAAGGCAAGGAACAATGTGTTATATTGCAAAACTTTATCACAACCTAAGTGGTTCACATAAAATTTTAATGACTAAACTCAATTTGAAAGTATGTATCAGATCCATAGTCACATGGAAAAAGACTAAAATCAACATGTTGTTATTAGTCTCCCTGTCAAATTTTCCAGAAAGAAAACCAGCGTCATTTTACAGTAACAAAAGTGCTCTGGCCCAAGGACACCAGATATAGATATACAGACAAATGCATGTGCCTGCACACACAATCAAACTAATCATTTCATGCTTAAAATCTGGATTCAGGCACTGCATGAGGCAAATTGTACACAACAAAAAGGAAAAAAGGAAAGTGCTTTTCTTAACTGATGAGCTTATTAGCAGTGCCACATGCCTGTATGAAGGACCTGGGCATTCTACAGAAGAGGGCAAAAAATCCACTTCATAGAGAACATAAAAAATTTTTTTATTCCCATCTTTCTTTACCCTGAAATTTTGGTGCATGTGGGTCCCATTTAGCTGCAATCCACCCTTGGCCATCAACATGCACAATGCTTGACCAGAATAAAGGAAATGAGATGCACAGAAATAGACTGCAATAATAACAAGTCTGAGACATCATCCCACAGGAAGGAAATTCCAGGTTCTGAGAGACAGCACCCCACATCACCTCGGTCCTCTCTCGACCCTGTGGCCCAGATGAGCCTTCTGGGATGAAAGATAGCAGCAGTGCTGGGTGATGTTCTGCACACCATGTGCATCACAGATCTGCTTTTAGAGAATCTTGACCCAGTGCATGAAGACTTTTAGTCCCAGGGGACTCAGATAAATAATTGCAGGTATGTGATAATTCACCTAAGAGATCAAAAAAGCCCTTCAATCTCTAGCTCAGCACAAATCCCTGTTTTGGTCTCCTCAGGAAGGACCCTGCCAAACCTCCCAGGGACTGACCCCTCTCCAGCTGCACTCAGACACTGCGGTCTCTTCCTCAGGAATCTGGTGGGCAGTGACCAGGCAGCTTTCTGAAAAGATGACATGTGCTCCATTTAACAGAAAATAGGAAAGAAAAAGGAGAAAAAGTGGTTGGAACAACAGCCTTTATCCCAGAGGTCTGCCACCCTCAGCCCACATGAATTTCTAAGACAGTCCCTGACCATGACAGGCTGCCCAGGGATTTCAGAGTGACAGTCCTTGACAGTGACGGGCTCAGCCAGGGACTGTAGTCTCTCCACCCCTGGAGACATTAAAAACCTGAACTGAAACAGGACCAGGCAGCTTTCAGCAGAGCTGGCTTTGAGCAGGGAGCAGCCAGCCCTTGGAGGTGCATTCCAGCACTAACCATCCCAGGAGATCCATGCATTAGTTCAGCTGGAGGAGCACTGGGGAAGGGGACAGGGCTTGGTCCCTGTAAATCAGGATGACAGGAACTGGAAGCAGGAATTGGGCAGGCTTTCCCCTGGATCAGACCTAACTGATCCCTACTCCCAGACTCACCAGAAATGAGGAGCTGAAATAGCTGGTGTGCCAAGTAAAAGCAAAATTTTCCTTTTTTTTTTTTTTTTTTTTTTTTTTGAGGGGGGCAAATTAATATGAGCACTTAATAGCCAATATTGGTTGCAGCTGGTCCTTGGACCTACAGCTGTCTCCCACCTGACCCACAGCTGAAGGTGGTTCAAAAGACAGGTCAGCGCACAGCCTGGACAGGATGAGGAATCCAAACCCTGTGGGAAAGACAAGTAAGGGATGAAGTGGGATCCTGCCCTGGGCAGGAATGAACCAATGACTTTGTATGGATGAAAAGACACGGAAAGAATCCTGAAAACTAGATCTTCCTGACCCTTGAAAATATCCAAAGGCTTACCATAAACAACAGCCTCTGCTACTGAACTCTGTCCCGCTGCTTCTTTTGGGCAACAGATTATTTTATTGGATTCCAGTCTCTAAAACTACAACCTGCACTACAAGGCACCAAGCAGCCTATGACACAAGGGACAGACACACAGATAACAGGGTAGACCCCTGGCTCAAAAGGTGAGTGCCAAAAGACAACACCCAAAATAAATGACTGTGTTTTCAGAGATACAGCCCATGCAGAATTCAGACATAAAGAATTATTAAACAAACACACACAATGTCCTGTGCTCACCAGTGTCACAGAACTCCTACACATTTCAAGACATCAGGTTTATGGTATTATCCCTGTACCTCTGGAGGGTTATTTATTCATTTTATGGTGATGCTGAAGTATTTTTGTATTTTTTCTTTTATTCCAGTATTCACACTGCTGTCTACTAGACCCTAATATATAAATATATGCTCTTTAATCAAAAAAGCATCCGAATCTGGCAATTTGTGACCACAGCAGGGAAAAATAAAGAAACTCCTGCTACCCTGCACATTGCCATCACACAGCTCACGCCTCTTTTATGGCTTCTCTGCAGAACTGCACAGTTTTTAGCTAAAGAGTGGTTTGTGTCTTGCCATGCAGACCTCAGCAAGGCACAGCAGCAATTTTTGACTTCCCTTCAAATGTTTCTACTGAATAATTTCATGATGCCATTTGCTTCAGTTTGCCAAGACTGAGATGAGGGAGAGAAACCCAAAGGACCAAAAAAAAAAAAAGTTATTATGGATATTGGAATAGGAACAGTTCTTTAGCCTTCCCTGGTTTTCCATTTTTATGCAATTTTACTGTACACCTTGGTGTAAAAATGATCTTAGCAAGAAAATATTAATATCTGACATTTCTTGATTCTTCTATCTCCAGTCTTGATAAATTCAAGAATCTCGTGTAGGTTACTTTACCCTTCTACCCCAATTTCCCCAGCTAGAAATTGGAAGTATTTACTCCTATCCTTTCTTTCGATGCAGTGATCTAAATGCAAGTTCTCTGACAGAAAGACTCTCTGCAACAACTTGCACAACAGGAATACAATTGCAATTCCAAAGCTGTGCAAATCCCATCTCAGTCTTGCTCCCTCTTAGTCTATGACAGTTATTAAAATTACATAATAAATAAATTTAAAGTATCTACAAATACAACCGGGAAACTAAATCCCACTAAAATTTAAATGACGAGCCAAGCGAAAGTCAGTCAATTTCTAAAGCCTATGTTTTATATTGCCACATGGAAGTCACAGCACAGGTGAGCACATCTGAAATGGATGCAAAACACCAGTGGACGGAAGCAGGAGAGGCAGAGGCAGCAGACTGGAATGTCAGCATTCCTAAGTGATTAATAGTGACCACAAAGATCAAAGTGACCTCATTACTCAAATGGAGACAAGGACAGAAAACACAGGGTGTTTGAAAGCCAACACTTCCCTGTGAGTAATAACAGGAATTAAAGTGTTAAATGATCCCTGCATCTCACTGGAGTTTGCCCTCCATGTGGAATTTTTTCACATTTGAAAACGAAACTGTTAAAGAATAAGAAAATGCTCAGATATCATCAGCTAGTTCCAGTCTAATAATACATAACTATGAAATATAATTATTATACTGATCTCATCAGCTTCTATTTTTAGTTTCAACCAGTTCTTTTAAGTTGAAACTATTCCCTCACTGGAGCTGTGTTACAGTACATCCACTCATCTCTCAGCTGGGATTTATTCTAGCTTTCCACCTGTCTCACTATTGTTCACATGATCATTTCTGAAATATAGGCATACTCTGATCCCCAAAGCAGGCACAGATTTTCAAGCACAAAGGCACTAATTACTGCTCCCAAGCACCAACTCATTTATGCAGGCATTCCATCCCCAGGTTACTAAGTGAGGAGAGAGCAGATGACCCACTAGGATGAAGCAGAAGATGAAATTACAGGCAACTTTCTTTGCTATACCATCACTTAATATGAGACTAAGGGAAGTGTAAGGCAATGTGATAAACTGCTGAATAAACACACTTTTAGGCCGTCTACTGCAGCCAAGATGAACCTTCCTGACAAGCAAACACTCCGTACCTGTAACTGAACAATCTCAAATAAACAGTCAGCATTGATAAAGCTTAAAACAAAACCCCACAACCTCAGCCCGGTACAAAAAGAGGGCTGGGGCACACTGACTGCGTAACTTCTGGGTCATTTTTGTCCAAGATAAAGATCCCTTTCCCTCCCTTTGCAGTTCTCCAAGCCCAGCACAAACAGTGCTGTACACTTTCCCTGCAAGTTTCCCAGCTGGGCTGGGAGCACAGGGAGCCCTGGGAGAAGCTCAGCCACGCGAGCAGGTCACAAGAACCCTTTGTGGCCATAAAAACGCTGCACTGGGTCCCACAGCCAGGTTTTTTTCTTTAGGCTCTCTCCTGTTGTGGGCCCCAGCCCGTTTCCCACAGCTCTGGGGGACAGCTGTGAGCCTCCCTCCTCCACAAGAAGGGACAGCTGCTCCCTTCAGCACTGCACCTCCATGGTGACAAGAGACCCAGCTGGCGTTCTGGGGCTGAAGCGGGGAGACTGCCATTCCCACTGGGATGGCCAAGTCCATCCCGGGGTGCTCAGCAGGGCCGGGACAGAAACCTGAGCTGTCCCACAGCAATGCCCACCCTGAAGTCAGCAGCAATCCCGGGATGACCTGGCCTGCTGTCCCAGGCAATGACAGCCGGGGTTAGCACAGGCCAGGGGCCGGCCCAGCTTCCTGCTGCCCGGGCAGGGAAGCGGTAGGAAGGGAAGGAAGGGTTTCACTGCAAGGCCACGGCTCCTCCCTGCCAGCTGGCCCCAGAACAAATGGCCTGCTCGGCTCATTAGTAGCCAGCAAGTCCTCCCAAAGCTGCTCACAACCTCTTTCAGAATGAAGTCATAATTAAGACCAAAGGTAAGAAGGGAACACAAGGCTGCCCAGCACGCGTCTTTTGCTCAGTATCAGGGTAACAAAGCTTGAGATTAATTGATACGGACTACACAAAGGAAATTCAGTGCCTGCTTCGAACTCATTATCTCTTAACCCATCTTTACTGTCACTCATAAAGCTTCCACCCTAGAAATCCGTCAGAGGAATCCACCGTTCAATTTCAGCCCTCCAGCTATGCAGAGAGCATATGGGAGCTTGAGAGGTGATATGTTTTTAGTTTTCATTCTCAAGATCTACAGTTGGGCATTTTAAAATGCTGACTTACTCAAGAAAATGCTGAAGTAGAATATAAGTGGCAGTGTAAGAATGCAAGTCTGTGACAAACACCCCTGCCCTCCTCTTCAAGCTATCCCAATAACCCAGGGACACAGGTAAATCTTGGAATTCATCTGTTGAAAGGACTCTGTCTGAAACACAAGATGCTTCCAGAAATGGACTGAATGGTTTCACTTGTTCTCAAGAGACTTTACAGATATCGTATGTGAGCTTGCTCTGAGTGGGGACTTTGTGTCCTGAACATTCCCAGCTCTGGAAAAGCTCAAGTCTTATTGAGGAGCAGAACTAAACCTCCCCAAGGAATCACTGTCACCCCACAGGTACCTCTCACTCTGTGGCAACTCCGAGCATCCTCAGAACTTCTCTTCCAGTGGCTGTGACAATTTTAGTCATCCTCATTTTATAAATCTTGACATTTTCATCAGCAGATTTTCCAGCTTAGCCATGCCTTGTGTCTGTGTGCAATTGCGTCCTCTTAAAAAAGGAGTGATTTCTTACAAGAACCTTAGCATATTTTATGTTAAAGTAAGTCCCCACAAATACTTACACACAATATTGCAGAGACCTTAAGTCTAGTGAAGATAACGCAAGTAGTGTACTGAAAAAGTTGTAGAGCTAACCAATTATCTGCAGGACTTAAAAAAAACCCCAAAACTTACTTTGCACTTGTACAGCAAGAGGCATTTCAGGATGTGCTCTGCTTTGGTGATCAGGACTGCACTTACAACTCCTACAAGTTTTTATAAACACCAAGCTCAGCTGAATCACAGGCCTGGGGTCTGATAATATCTGTTTTTATACACATCTGCTATGAGGAAATCTCAACTGGCAAAACTCCTACTGATACAAATGAATGAGGAGTCACAGATCTACACGGAGAGGGATGTGATTCTACCCAGTGCCACACACCAGCTTGTGATTCCACACCACACTTGTGTGGCACCCTGAATTTGGCCTGATAGCTCAACTTGCTTTGTACACTTGCAACACGAAAAGAAGGGGGAAAAAAGAAGAAAAAAGATCCATGTACTGGCGTTCTGCAGAGCCCTGTACTTGAAAATAAATTACAGCCATGTTACTGAAGCACACACAGAAACATCTGTTTAATGACACTTCAGTGATGTGACTGGGGGGCAGGTCCCTCCCCACGCCCCTTCAAAGTAAAACGAAACTTTATTGACTTTAAGTTAACAGAAGTCTGACCACGGACTTCAGCGAACTTTGGATCAGGCTCTACAGAGGAAAAAGAAAATCTGTTTGGGGTTCTTCCAAGCAATCCTGTTCCTTCCAACACTTAGGTCGAAAGATTATTTTATTTCTTTGTCCGCGTGCAAAGGCAGATTGACCAGTTCCCAAACTGCTCCAATTTCTCCATCCCGACCCCTGTTTGAGCGCCGCAGCTGCCCCCATGCTGCGATTTCTGAATACATCTTTTAATCCATCTTCCAGCCTCCAGCCTGGCAACAATGCTCCTTTCAATGCCCACCAGCACCTACCCAGCCCGCCCGCTCTCCAGCCCTGGAACATCCCGACCAGCTCCCACAAAGCCCGGGATTTACCAGCCGGGAGCCGGCCCCACGTTCCCAGCCGGAGTTCTCCGTTCCTGTGGATTTGGACACATCCTCCGGCGCTGAATGTTCCCAGGCTCCAGGCCAGCTTTGCTGGGATAACTCATCTCCCTGCGGCTCCCGGCAGAGCCACCGCGCTCCCGACACGCGGGGGGACCGCGGGACGGGCGGCGAGCTCTCCCCGGCCGCCACAGCACAGCCCCGGCTCAGCCCCGGCTCAGCCCCGGCTCAGCCCCGGCTCAGCCCCGGCTCAGCCCCNNNCAGCCGCGCAGCAGCGGCGGCAGCAGCAGCAGCAGCAGCGGCGCGCTCGCAGCCATGATGGGCGAGGGGCAGCCGCGGAGCCGCCGGCAGGCAGAGCGGGCTCCAGCGCAGGGAACGCCAGAGGAGGAGGGGCAGGGAGAGGCGGGGGAGGCGGGGGA
>VXAX01004319.1:0-20516 GCA_013399835.1 Leptocoma aspasia | reverse complement strand
AAAAGCTGCAAACCCCACATGTCTCCACCCGAGTTTTGGGCTTTAAAGGGGCTCTCGGAGTGTTGCTGCTAACGCTGAGATGTCCCTTTGTTCGATGCTGACGTGAAGATCTCGCCCTCACCCCTCCCGCACAGGTAGGGAATTAAAGTAGCTTTGAGCTTTCATATCAGGAAGTGTTTGGCAAACATCCGCGGGATGTCGGTACGAAGCAGCCACACGCCCCACACCCATCCCACGCTGCAGGACGGGTGTGCTGTTCCAGCTGGAACGCAGCTGAAGGATGAATATCGTAGAGGCATAGAAAGGCTTGGGTTGGAAGGGACCTTAAGGATAATCTCATTCCAACCCCCTGCCATGAGCAGGGACACCTTGCACCGTCCCAGGTTGCTCCATGCCCCATCCAAGCTGTCCTTGGACACTCCCAGGGATGGGACAGCCACAGCTTCTCCAGACAACCTGTGCCAGAGCCTCACCACCTTTGCAGGGAAGAAATTCTTCCTAATATGTAATCTAAATGTACTCTCTGTCAGTTTAAGGATGTTCCCCTTGTCCTATCACTATCTGCCCATTTAAAAAGTCACTTTCTGTCTTTTTTATAAGCCATTCTAACGTACTGGAAGGGACTCAAAGATCTTCTTGGAGCCTTCTTTCCTGGCTGAACAACCCCAGCTTTCTCAGCACCTCTTCTTTGAAGACAGGATACAGGGAAGATTTTCCCTGTACTTCATTGACTTACCCACCATGGAAATATTCCCGTCAATAGACTGATGGCATTTTAGCATAAAAATACATAAAACATATTCCAGCAATTAAAATTATTGAGTCATGATCTTAAAAGGGGTCTAGTCATCATAGCTCTCTTAGAAGTTAATAGGATTTGGGCATGCTAGACCCTGTTCAAGATGAAATCTCTAATTAACTCTAAGGGCCCCATCAGAGCATATTTGGGTTTTAGTGTGGGTAGGAAGTTTATCCAAGGTGGACAGACCCACTTTGAGCAGATGCTACTGTTAGCTGTGTACTTGCAACACTTAAAAAGGAGGAAACCTTTAGCAAGAAAACAATTGTTTAATTATGCATAATCTCATTGTTAATTGCTTGCATCCAGGTAGTGTATATATATATATATACACACACACATATATAGAGTTAATATTTGCTCTTTGCTTATAGAACCTAATTTATCACACACTCCACATTATATTGTCTCAGTTTCCTGATCAGATGACTTCCTGAAAAGGATCATCCTAGGAAACTTCAATAAAGAATCTCCAGGGGCCATAGAATCATCTGCACTAAAATTTGAGAAACTCTCTCAATTTGTACGCAACTTCCTGAACAATTAGTGCAAATGCGTTCCTCGTGTTTGCCCTTCACCACGCCTTTATAATTGTCCTTCTAGAATGATACATTAATGAGGCTTTTCTTTGATGGTTAGTTTGCCACATGTTGCTTTTATGCTTGGATTCATTAACCAAATAGAAGGAGCAGCTCTGCAGCCTGTGCGAGGTGATTAGAGTTTCACAGGGGCCAGCCCGATCCACTCGCACGGAATTCCGCTGCTGCCCACGTTTGGGACCGCTCACATTTGGAGGGTGGGTATTGTTGTGGTTCGTGCATTGACAAAGGACTCTTGACAATAATTTCAGAAGGTGAAATATTATTTATTAACATGACTCTATAATTTATAGGATTATCTGCCCAGCAAGGAGTATTCAAAGCTCCAGCTTCAAGCTTTGTTCAAGGAATGTTAGAATAGCTCGCACAATCAGAGATAACAACTTTTCACCTCATAGGTACAAAGAAAGAAACTTCTATCTCCTATTATCAGGAGACAGGCAGAGCAATCTAAATGTTCTTGAAACACAAACTAAAAATTTTGTTTACAGAAACTTATACAGAGTAAAAGACCATAAAAAATGCTTTCCTATGAGAAGATTTTTCTACAAGCTTACATACAGAGAAACTTATAATAACAGGTGGGGACTAATGCTGCCAAATTGTACTTGATGTGGAGGGCTGGAAGCTGGCATTTTCCACCCACTGGGCTCTCAGGCTGGGTCACAGTCCTGATTTTAGGATGTTTTAGCAGAAATAAGCCCCTCCTCTGCCTGCCTTTGCCAGAACTCTGAGTGTGCCTTTACCCTGTGCAGCTCTTGATGTCCTCCGTGAAATCTAAACTACCTTCAGCTCTTTTGCTCTTCTTTTTATTTTGTGAGCAGCATCAGAGCCATAACGATTTTCTGGGGGCAAATGAAGAGACTCCATCAGCGTCCCAAAGCCAGTAATTCTCTCTCCAGAGTGACATTCCCTGGATCGCACAGCTCCCTGTGCTGGCTGGCTGCTCTGGAACACAGAAGAGTGGGAGCAGCAGAAGCCTGAAACATGAGATGTTCTTCCATGCAGAAGAGAAAGGAGCCAGCTCAGCTTCATCTCTCACTCCCAGTCACACACAGCGTGGGGCAAAGTTTGGAGAGCTCAGGTAAACAGTTACCTGGCAATTCGTGTCATTCCAACACCTATAAATGTGTATGGCTTTATGTCCATGTACAAAGAAATATATACTCATTCTGATTTCTTTATTGGTGGCCAAAATTATATCCTGTGGGGTTTTTTTTAAGGCCAGACTCCATCCTGCTGTGACAAGACAATGAGCTACTCTGTGGTGAAATATTTTAGCTTTGAGGAAGAAATGGGTTTTTGCAGATGTAAGTCCCACAGAAATCAAATTAAGCCATTTGTTTCAGCTTCCTCTAAATATTTACACCAAACAAGGAGATTCCAGCTATGACAACTGTCTCTGGCAGAGGCATAATCCCTTGGTTTGGCAGGTGAAAAATTCTGTCTGAGGCAGATTTCTTCTAAATTGTTTCCCACATTGAGGAAAACAGAGGTTCCATCCTGCTAATGTAAATTGACTCATCTATAGATTGATGTGGATCTTAACCTCTTCACCACACTTGCTTCTTCACTTCTAAGAACTCAAGTACATCCAATTCTTTTCCCAGCAGTTGAGTGAACCACTGTTGCCAACTCTTCCATGAAAGTCTTGGAGGCTGGATTTTTTTTTCCCATCTAGCTATCTATCCTGTGCCCAGGGAACTGAAGTGCTGGCTAACACAATACTTTTAAAGCATTTTAAACCTTTTAAAATGCCTGCTCATTTTACCACAAAATTCCTTGAATTAGATTGGCCCAAATACGACTTCCCGTGGCTACAAACCACATGCAATTTATGTGTTACATCCACATAGACCAATTTTCATTGATGCTTTACTACAGAATAGCCACTCTTTGAAATTTATCAGAAAAGTCGCTGAGACAGATGGAACTGATAAGCCAGACCTGGGACACCTGGCATTAGGCAAAGCATATTCTCACCGGAAGTCAGAGATATTTCTAGTAAAGCAGATCTATATATATATATGTGTTTTATTTAGAGGGTTTAAAGCGGCGCCTTTGGCCGCGCCGGGGAGCGGGGAGGTAGGAACGGAGCGGAGGCGGAACGGTCGGGGCGGCGCGGCAGTTTCCGGGGAGCGCTGTGGTGCGCGGCGCCGCCCGGAGTGAAGCCGCGTTGCACACAGAGGGGCAAGCATGGAGGCGGTGGCCGGGCCGGGCTGGAGTGGCATCTGCCCGGCTCCGGGGGGCGAGGGGGGCACCGAGCCGGGCCAGGGCTCCTCCGCCGCCGGGAGGGCCCCGGGGGCACAGGGCAGCTGGTCGGGGGCGGCTGGCGGCAACTGGATCACGGCTCACCCCACGGTAGGCCGGGCGGGGGTCCCTTGGTCCCTCGGGGGTCCCTTGGTCCCTCGGGGGTCCCGCTCTCCCGCCTGGACTCTGCGGGATTCGCCTCTCGAGGTGCACGTGGGGTCCCCCCAGGAGGGTTCTGCGGGGAGAACAATATAATCTGTTATTTTGGGCTTATCGAGGGGGCTCCTGCCCGTGGGGTAGTTGGGGAATGCCGCTGCCCAGCAGCGGCGGAGGGTCTGAATCTTGGGATCCCAGCTGGGAAACGTAAGTGTCTTAAGCTTCGACTCCATTTTAATCTTTACCACACCGAAAACATGGAGGTGTTTAATTTGGCCATCGTCTTATGTTGATGTGTTGCGGCAAAAATAGGTTAAAAAATTATTTGCCCCAATATAGGTAAAATTCTACAAAGCTAGAGCTGTTCCAGAAATAGTTGTGACTCCTCTTGTGTTTATTTTGCTTCCTTTTTTAAGTGCTAAAATACGGGGAATGTGGAAAAAGGAGCTTTTGAGGTACTGTCAGGAAACAAGTCCTGCTTTTTGATTGCCTTGAAACTGGTTTGAAACTCCAGTGGCTCTGCTGGCTGTAGAGATGTATATCTTAGTATAACCTGTGCTTTCCTTCATCAATGTTCCTCTTTGGGTCTCAGTTCACAGAAATGATGTCACTTGATGTGTCTGACAGCGCTCAAGTCTACGCTGCCTTTTTGGTGTACCTGGACCTCTTAGAAGGTAAATTGGGGAAGTGAGTGTATCCCAACTAATGCCTTTGCCCTTAGGAGCTGTTAAATTCATTGTTTGCACTGGGACAGGATCTTTCCTTACAGAGTCCTTGGTGCCCATTCTGAGTCTTTTTCTGCTGAAAGTTTCTCTCCTCTGCCTCCCTGGAGCCATGCAAAGATGAGGAACATTTCATCCAGCAGCTCCAGGTGCATGTGTTCCAGGGGAAAGGCAGTCAGCATGGAAAAGAAAAAAAGTGAAAGAGGAGTAGGGGAAGGAAAAGGAATATAGGAAGGTGAAGTGACAAATCCAGTGGTTGAGCTTGTAATAGTCCTCACCTGTAGATTCAAGTTACTCAATCATAGTGTTTCACAAAAGTCACCATTTAGCAAATGGCTGCTGTGTGCTGGCCTGTTTTCTGGAAAGGGCAGTGATTCCTCTAGCAAAGAGCACAATTTATAACATTGTAGTACTATTATGTAACAATATAGTAATTTATAACAAATTGTAGGTGTTGTGCTTAGGGCCACAGCTTGGTGGAGGAGCTGGCAGTGTCAGGTCAGTGGTGGGACTCCATGATCTTGGAGGGCTTTTCTGGCCAAAATGGTCCTGTGAAATCCAGTGTAGTCTTCTGGTGTCAGCTCAGAGTGGAGCAGAGTTATGTGATATATAAACTTCTGCCTGGCTTCTTCCAAGTTGGCTTTACTGAAAAGGGACTGTGAGTAGGCAGCCAGCCAGCCTAAGAAAAATATTTCAGTTTTGCTTGGAGCCTGGTGCTTCTCAAGGTCAGGGAAGGGAGGGATTTTACAGTCCAGAAATTGCTGCATCTGTTGCTGTTAGACCTCTGAAGAAAATGCCTTAATAATCTTTAAAGGAAGATTTCTGTAGTTCTGCAGCAAAAACTTCATCCTTATCCCTTCAAGCAGGAGATTAGAACTGTGTATGATCATTAACCATGCTCTCAGCACCTGCTGCTTCACAGATCAGGGTGCCCATTCAGATGACTAAAGCTGTGTGGTTTTATCTTCTTTTTGCCTTTTGCAGAGCTGCTTTGTGCACCACCCATCAGTGCAGCTCTGGAGCCAGCAGGCTGCTCCTGCTCCCTGGATTTCTTTAGCAGGATTGCTTCTCAGGAGGGGAATTTGGCAGATGAATGGAGTTTTCCTGTGAAGAGAGGGAGGGAAAACAAAACCTTAGACGTTAACTTAGATACTGCATTTGCTACCTGACTGATTAAAACTTGTGTTTTGTGTTCTGCCCCTCTCATCCCCAACGATCCTTTCTAGGGAGGAGCTGGCACGAGGTGCAGCCAGTGGGAGTGGCAGAGCTGCAGCTGGTGTGTTTGCATGCCCGTGCCAGGGAGCAGGAGGGGCTCCAGGTGATGGTGCCAGTGCCTGCACACATCCTGATCAGCCACGAGAGGTGAGGCTCTGCTCAGGGCTTGTCTCGGGTCACCACTGACAGAAAATGGAGCACAGGAAATAGAGGAATATCAGAGGGAAGCAACCTCTCAGCCTGTAAGCAGAGTTATTTTGGGTTCTGCAGACACACAGGCAGCTTGGAACATTAAGGAAACCTCAGCTTTGCATCAGTCTCTGCCTCTCCCTGTCTGGAAGTGGTTCTTGGAGGTCAAGCAGAAACTGATGCCCACTGATAAACACTTCCTGTTGTCTGGAGTTGCATATGTGCTAGGAGATAACAGTGGACACCAAAGTATGTGTTTGAGAGAAAAGGTTAGAACACAAGGCCTTCACAGCTTATGTTTTGAACATTCTTGTGCTGATTTTGTACTCTGGGAAATGTACAATGCTTCCTGATTGTACAGGAATCCTGTCCTGTCCTGAGTTGCTGGACTTGAAAGGACCTAAGAGGAAAGAAATCCTCTTGGAGCTGCCTAAGAATCTGCTTTTTTTATTGTCAAATTGGTGGATAAGCCTTGTATGGTCTGCTTTGCTTTTGTTTTCAATCTGTAATTTGGCTACTTTTAACAGGAAACTCCTCTTACTTTACATCTAGAGTCTCACGTGCCTGTGATTTTTGACTTAATTTCCTGACACATGCAAGAGCAATTCTTCAAGCAGAAGACAGCACAGCCATGAATTTGTTACATTATAGATATTTACAGCTTAGAAAACTTCCACTTCAGTAGTTTTATAGTCTATTTTAACTGGCCCCTAGAGCAGCCTCAGACACATGGTATGATTTACTCTCTGATAAAGGCTGCCTTCTCTGACTGGTATTTGCCATGATGACTCTAAAGACATAAACTATTTCAGTGGCATCACATGGTTGTACATTTTTCAGTTTCTTCTGTTCCCACTCCTGCTAGGAGCTGGCTCAGGGCTGGCTTTCCAAATCTTACTGGTTTTTGCTGCTTCCTCTTGCTCTGTGGGCAGCAGCCTGACACAGTGGTAGGCAGCTAATTAATTGCACTTATTAGATGTGTGTGTGCACTCTAGGAGTGATGTTTTTGCTTTTTATTTTGGGTTTTAGAAGTGACAGATCAATGTATTCCTAACAGACTTTCATCATAATTTTGCTGTTTGTTGGGTGAGGGGGAAGAAAATTATTTACCAGATATTGATGGGGTTTAGTACTATTTTTGTGCTGATAAAAATATTATATTTGCAAGTATTGGCCAATCACTCCTGGAGGCTTGGTGTTGCAGAGAAATGTGATGTGATCTCCACAGCAGAGGAAAGCTGCTGAGAGGCCTTGCAGGGTGAAATGCTGAGTGTCATTCAGCCTGTCTGCAAGCAGGAGATGTGTGTGTGTGAATGAAAAGGACATGCTGCAACTCTCAGCTCAGACAAGATTTCAGGTGGGAATAGAAGGCAGCCAGTGAGGATGTGGGATCTTTGAGGAATTCCACCTACAGGCTGAGCTGTTGTGCTTGGTTAATATAGTGTGTTTCCACCTGGGCTGAAAACTTGGATTCCTGGCATTGGATAAAGGCTAGGAGTATGTTCTGATTGACTTTTAATGACAGATATTCCACTGCATGCATGTCCTATCTTTTACTGTGTCATTGGGGCTTTTCACAGGGAGCCTCTGCACTTGTTTGTTCTGTGGTGATGCTGTTTGCTCTGCCTCTGGCACCGGAGCGTCTGGAATCCAGCACTGGAAGGATCTGTGGTGGAGAGGCAAAGACTGAATGCATCACATTGATTCCAAGTACAGTTTGTGACCAGGGTTTGCTGCAGAGCAGTGACACAGGGTGTGCTGTCACTAAAATGAGCTGAATGCCAGGCTGCAGTGCCAGGTGTGTCCATAAAGGCCTGTATGTGTTCGATATCCATGGATGTCGTCAGGCTGGGAGGTTGTGTTTGTGTGGGGAGGGGGTGTGAGTACAAGTGAGTGCAGCTTGCTTAGTGTTGAAAATAAGTTCTTGGAGGGATTTGGGAAGGTGAAAATATTCTGTCTCTATTCTGGGCCTGGAATTGTGCTAATTGCAAAAGAAGCCAGTAACAGCAGCGTTTATGGGCAGCACTTCCTTATTTAACCAGTAGGGTTTGGAAGTGACAACTTGAAATCATACTTCCATCTTCATTCTGCTCTGTGTTTTTCTTATTGGTAGAAGGAAGAAAGTGGTTCACTAGAAAATAATGGATTTTAGTAGTACACATGTGCTAAAAAAGATCTCATATTTTGCCAGTACTAGTCAGTCACTCTTGTGGGCTTGGTCTTCCAGAGAAATATACTTAAAATCCATGTCCAATCCCAGCCAAGCTCTGCCTTCCCAGGTGTCTCATGAAGTTCCCTACTTGGCTGCCACTGAGAAATGTGTCCTTAAAAGGCCACAGGAAAGTTGCTGTGGAAATTACCAGCAGGACACCTAGGCAAATGATAAATATGAGTGCCCTACAAAAAATAAAATCTATTCAATGTTTTTTAGCCTATTACAAAATTTCATCATGTCTAGTTTGAGCATGACAGTTAACTGTTGAAGGCAAAAGCTGCTCTGCTTCCTAAGAAGCAGTGTCCACTTCTGCAGAGCTGGGTGGAAGCTGCTCATCCAGCCATGGCAGGGTAGGGCTACACAGGAACCCACTAAATTACAGAATTATGGGCTGTGGTGCAAAGAGTCTTGAGAAGTGGCTTTATGCTCTGTGTGTTCTTCAGATGAAGGTTGCTGTGTCTTCTGTGAGTGAAGTCCTGGGGAATACGATGCAATTTCTGTCTGTCTTGGCCTGCTCTGACCCACTCACAGCTGGCTGAGGCTTGGAGAGCCTCTGGATTGAGCAGGGACTCAGGCTTGCAGGAGGAGTTTGTAGGTGCATAGGCTGGGGTGTGTTTGCTGCTCACTGCAGCACCTTAGAGCATGCCAAGTACCTCGTTGTCAGTACATTCCAGAACTGTGGCTCCTCACTGTGGAGGAAGCAGTCAGATCCTGGGAGAGCTGCTTCAGAGCTGGCAGAAATGACTTGTATAAACCGAGCTCAGCAAGTTAGGAGAGCTCACAGTGTTGACAGCTGGATTTTTAGATAGCCTGGAAAGCCTTGAGCCTTCAGGGACCAGGGAGTTAGCTCCGAGATCTAACAGAACTGGGCACTGCCTGTCCTAGACAAATTACTCTGTCTAAGCAAAATGTTGCAGATAAACTGTCAGATTAAATGACACGTCACTGCTCTGTTTGTATTTTGTGTTCAAGTGTTGTAAATGAAGGATGAAGTTGCCTGAGGTCATGGAGACCTGTGAAGTTTGGGAAAGGCTTATTCTGTTAAAATGCTAACTTACTTTAGAAAAAAGCAACACATAAATGTTTTGTTTTAAAGCTGATAAGCATCCTAAGAAGGAAATCTGACAACTGGAATTTACTGTCTTCAAAGTCTGTAGACTGTGAAATAAATCTTGATATAAACTGAAAAATCCTGTTATTTTAAAGCACTGGAAATGTGATGTGCATCTTGCATCCTCTTCACAGTTTTGTCAGTATAAGCTATAAGCATAATTTACTCATGCAGTAAATCACACATTTAAGATATAATTAGTGGTTCCTAAATGAAAGCTCTTTATTAGTAATTTTATTTAATTTTTAAAATTTAATATTTTAAATGAGATTGCAGCTCCCACAGCAGAGTTGGTTATGCAGTACTGTGATTGAACATCCAGTGGTAAGTGTGTCCTGTAGAACTTTGCTGAGCTTTGATAACTCCCTTTTGCCTGGTTTCTCTTGTTTTCTTCTTGAACTTCCATGGAAAAGGATCTTCATATTCCTTGGGGTTTCAATTCCTTCTCCTGACCAGTGTGGCACGTAGTGTTTTATATGCATTTATTTTTTTCTTTCCATTACAGAAACTGAGTTTCTTCTAGTATTCCCTGTTTGTGTGTTTTGGGAACAAATCCCAAGGAATAGTGGTGTGCACTTCACCTTCTCCCAGCCTCATGTGATCCTTCCCACATATTTCAAGGCACTGGGTTAATGCTGCTACCTGCCCTGCAGCAGGGTCTGGAGCAGCATTCCTGATGGTGAGCTGTGCTAAAGTTTGCAGTGCTGGCTAAATCCAAGGAATTGTGCTCTCTGGGAGGTTGCTGTGCCATGGTGCTGGCCCAGGCTGGGACAATGGCACGCTCTGGTGCCTGGGGTAATGATGTGTGCAGTGGCACAGAGACCAGCTTGTGTGCACTCTGCAGCCCTGCCTGGCCAGCAGGGGAGGGAGCTGTTCAGGCTGGCCAAGCCTGCAAGGAATTACTCATCCAAGTATAAAGGGCAGATTGAAAGCCTTTGGCTTTTATGGGGTGGAAGGCAGTAGTTCCATTTCAGCTCAATGGAGCTCTATGCAACCTCCATAAAACTGCTCTGGGCTTGCAGAGGGATGCTGGTTCTCAGAGCCATGGCATGGGGTGTGTCTCTCAAATGCTCTTTTGTTCATCACAGAACTTGCTGCTTGAATTCTTTATGATTCTGCCCTTGATTGGTTTTTGCAGAGTCAGTTGAAACCTCAGGGTCACCAGCTGTACACCTGTTTTTTTTTCTCCCAGAGAAAAGGGCAGTGTTATTTTGTTAGGAGCAGATATTGGGAAACACAGCACAAATTTCTGAAGGGTGTTGAGGGCCTATGTAGTGCAAAATTAAGATGGGGGAGGGATGCAACATTCCCCTCTGCTCTCTGGGTGGATTTGTATGGATTTTCTTGTTTTGTTTTGGGATTTGGTTTATTTTAAAGCTATTAATTGCCACAGGAATAGAAGACCAGGTCAGTTCACTGCCATCATTAAGTTTGAATGCAGCAGTAGTGACAGATGCAGGATGACATTGCTAGTGCTATTCCCTTAGCTTCAGTGCTTCTTGCACAATGTTAAGTAAGTTAAACCTGCTTCTATGACTGATCCTTTGGTAGAAAGAAGCAATCACTACTGACTCGAGTCTGTAGATAACTAGGAAGCCCTTTTAAGCCCTTTTTCTAATGCAAAATGTTTTAGAAATGCCAGCTCTTTGGATAACAGAGTGTTTGAGGTGAAGTCCTTTGCATCTCCTGGAGCATGAGGTGAATATGAGTTTGCTTCCTGGGTGGAAAATGAGGGCTTTGTCCTGCTTGCATTTGACCTGGTGGGAGCAGATCTGGATTTGAGTGAACCTGCAGGCACTATGAGGTTTTAGAACTGGGCTTTCAGATTACACTGGAAGCTTTGCACTGCACAATCTCCAAGAAATAAAAATTCTTATAAGAAATACTTAGTCTTATTCTACTTATGTGGCTTCTATAAAACTTTAGAGTGTTTCTTGTGTGTCTGTATTCCCCTAACTTCAGTTATTTTTCTTTCACAATGCCTTTGTTCAAGAGGTACCTTTTTTGTGTGGGACACCTAAAGCTCCTGTGCTGCCTGTTTTAACATTCCCTAGCTTTTCATCCTATAGAGGGAGAGGAGGGGAAGGAGTTGTTGCAGGGTATTTTAGCTTAGATTTCTCACTGTGCACACAGCAGCACGTTTGATTGTTCTGTGCACCCTCCTGGGGCTTTAGATGTTTTTTTTTTCACCAGGCAGTCATTGGCATAAATCCCAAGAAGGTGGCATGGATAGGGATGTCTGTCCCTGATGTCCATTACCAGGCTGAGCCTGTGGGTGAACATGTGCTCAGGTGATGAAGTGTTTTGTCTGCTGTCCTTGAGGAGGTGACAGAGTGACACAGTGCATCCTTCCAGCACAGGCTTTCCTTGAGACTGTAGTGAAAACGTGCTGAGCTTTTGCTGAGACCCTGCAGAACAGCAGGAACTGTTTCTCAGCTGCAGCTTTTCTCATGACAAGTCTCTCCATTCTGCTGAAAACTGGCTGTGCAGACAGTGGAGTGGGCGTGCTGGAATTCCTGTGGAAAAGGAGAACCCAGAGAGAGGCTGTCCATGCCAAAGGCTTGACCCCACAGCTTCTGTGGGGCTCACACTGTTGGAGCACAGCTGGGGAACCAAGCCCAGAGTGGTGGTGGGCCCCTTGGTGTCAGTGTTCCATCAGTTATCAGTAGTTCCAGAGTGTGTCCTGACACAGCTGGGACTCAGGGGGAAAGGCTGCTCAGGGTGCTGGGGAATGTGGGTGGTCAAGGCTGTTGGCATCTGCCAGTGCTGGATGTACTGAATTCCTCTGTTTCACTGATGTTTGACACTTTCAGAAACGTTAAATCCACTTTTATTTAAGCAAATCCATCTTTTATAGTTGTCATCACCTGTATGGTGTAGCAGATTGTACTGGTCACTAAGGAGCTTATTAGTAGCCATTAACTGGGTAATTTAAATCAGCTGGCTCTGTTGGGGGGTGTTACCACATGGGCTTCTTGCCTAGGACTTCATTTCCATCATTGACTGCAGCTGTTTGTGAGATGGGCAGCTTTGAAATAAAGGCTTGTCTCGTTTAGGATGTCAGATGTGCATTCTTTGAGTTTCAAAAGGCCAACAAGGCTTCATGCTTACTTTATTTTTCTATAGACAGCATTAAATGCATTAAAAGGATTAGAAAAGCTATACCTTTCCTTTCATCTTCCTGCTTGTGGCAGGTAGCAAGCACAGAGGTTCTGTGGCTCCTTTGCAATGTCTGCTGGTGCAGAGGAACGTTGTGAGCAGGCTGGACACAGGGGCTGCTGGCCTTCAGGGGAGGAGGGCTAGGGATGATGTCTGACACAAACTTCCTGAATTCCAAAGCTTATTCCTCTAAAAGATAGCCTCTCACCACTTGGCAGATGTGCTGCAGTGCACTGTGGCTACTGTGGTATGCATGAATGAGAGCCCTTGTCTTGGGGCTGCCTGTGTGGAGGGAAGGGGGAAGGGGAAAAGGGTGCATTTGCAGTTGTCATTCTTCATCTGTGGACAGCAGAGTTAGCAGATCATCCTGATGCATGGCATGTCTTTGTGCTCCTTACATAAATCCCGGAACTCTTGTCTCCTGAAAAGGAAGAAGAAATGCAAAGAAATGTCATTAATCTGTTGCCAGGACCTGGCTGCTTTTGGGATCATGGGGCATCTTCAAAGCCCTAGTTGCTAAATAGGGGGAAATAAAGTCTTGGTTGTCTCTGCTTGGCAGTATAAGAAGAAATCACGAGTATCAGAAATGTGCATCTAAGTACGACCTCACTGTTCCATCTCTCCTCCTAACAGACTATGAGGAAAACCATTGACAGGTATTAAAGAAAATAGGAAGGAGCTGTTTTCATGTCCACTGCTTCATGGATGGTTCTTTCCTCAGGGGGTCTCTGCCAGCAGTCTGGCCTTGCCAGCTTAGAGCTTTCTCCAGACACTTGGTTGCTGAGGGTGGTGAGGCCCTGGCACAGCTGCCCAGTGAAGCTGTGGCAGCCCCATCCCAGCAAGTGTCCAGGGCCAGGTTGGATGGGGCTTGGTGCAAACTGGGATAATGGAAATATCCCTGACTGTGGATGGAACTAGATGAGCTTTAAGGTCCCCTCCAACCCAAATCATTTCAAGATTCTACATGTGACAATTGGATTCTTGCTCTCTGCATGTGTCAGGAAGGAGATCTGTAAGCTTTTCCCAGGCTCTTGTCCCCTGCCAGGGTTTTGGCAGAACATTGTGGTGCTGGGGGTACCTCTGCACAGGAGCTGGAGGTGGCGAGCACAGAGTCAGTTACCTGCCAAGTAAACCTGCAGACAGAGCCTGCTGAGGTGGCTGTGAACACAGGAGTAAATGTCCCCATTACCTGAAGGAGTCTCTGGCAGTGTCTCTCCTCTGCCAGTGGCCAGCACAGTCTCTCTCACCTTAGTTGTTGTGTTGTTAGGAAATGTGCTGAAGTGGGAGGGCTGGGATGGTGCTTTTCCCAGCAGTGGTATATCTGTTGCATGAAGTAACTGTGTTGTGTTGCCCTGCTGTGTGTCTGGGCCAGTGGTGCAGGCAGGAGGAAAGGCCCTCCTGAATTTACCAGGCTGGATTATGCACAACTCAGAACACAGATGGATCCCTAAGGGGTCATGGGCTTAACAGCCAGGCTTTCCAGGCTGCTGCTCATTCTCTGCCACGTTCCATTTGGCTTTTATTAGATGATCAAAGGGGTTCTGGGGGAAGATGGTGATTGAAGTCTGAAAGCTGCTGCCTTTAGAGAGAGCCCTGTTTTCAGCTGCAGTGCCTGTGCTCTGCTGGGTGAGCTCTCCAGGGTGCATGAAGCCAGGACTGGTTTATCCTGGTGCACAGCTGAACTCGCTCTGGAATGTAACCTGTCCCAGCAGTCTCAGAGGAGCTCTCTTGCACCTGACATGTGGGGGAAGGGTCTGTCTCTGGTCACCACACTCCTGCAGAACCTGCTCCCCAGTCAGACCAGGAATCCAGGGACTCCAGGGATCAGTGTTGTCCTGAGCTCTGACCCGAAAAGTAACTGGCATGTTGCTCTTAAAATAAGCTAAACAGGAAAAATTGCATAACTTTGTCTTGAGCTTTTAAGGAAGACATTATTTGGGCTGACTGTTCTGAAGAAGAGCATTAGTCTTGTGGCTTCTAGTCTAGACAGGGAGGTAAAGAAACCTGGCTTGGGCTCCTGGGCCTTCCATAGTCTGGCAGAGACCTGTGGCACAGGGACTGGAAGACTTACCTCTGCAAATGGAACAAGTCTTAATTACTCAGTTCTCCAATTGAACACCAGGTGTTATTTAATTAGATTTCTTATATAAGTCTGCTGAAAACCAGTAGAGATTGCCATGCTAGGAT
The DNA here is from genome assembly GCA_013399835.1 of Leptocoma aspasia. Lineage (NCBI taxonomy): Eukaryota > Metazoa > Chordata > Aves > Passeriformes > Nectariniidae > Leptocoma > Leptocoma aspasia. The sequence goes on along the minus strand of VXAX01004319.1, from coordinate 5,914 downwards.
TGTGGTGGATGAGGGATGGCTGAGGCATGTGCACATGAGGACACCTAAACAAAGCTTAGAAGCATGTGTTGAGCCATTTCCAGCATAAATATAAATAACTGATTCTGTTATTTTCTTTTGTTGCTTGATTACATGACTTTGGATTTTTAGTAGAACAGATACTACTATGCTCACTTTAGTAAAGACAAGTTTGCAGAGTGAAAACAGGCTGAATAAAAATGGTGGTATTCTACCTTTGTACCATTGTAGGTGGTTGTGGACTCCTTTCTAAGTGATTTTTTTCCTCTCCTAGGTTAAGGGAAATACTGAAGAAAGCCTCTCTCCCTCCAGAGGATCCCGACACCCTGCTGTCAGTTACCTTGGCCATAGTTGAGACAGACTCCACAATAGTCTACTATAAAATGACTGATGGCTTTGTAATGCCAGAGCCTCCTGATGATACCGAAGATGTGGATAATAAACAGTGGAGGAAGAAAAGAAAGAAACCTTTCAAATGATGGACAGAGAAAACAAAACGTTTCTTGAACTCCTGTGCTCAAACCCAAACAAATGCAGGAACTGATGTATGTGAATAAGTGGTGTGCTAAAGTCTGCCTTGGCATATCAAGGATGTGTTCAGGGAGGACAGAGGCTTGTGCAGCTGCACTGTGATGAGATGCCATTTGAGGTATGAAGTACAGATCAGTCCTGACTAATAAATACACTTGGAAAGTGTTTGCAAAGCCTGTGCTTCCTCTCTATCAGGTACAGAACAGAATAAACACATCCTTACCCATATTGTAAATATTGGTTACAGGTAAGTCTGAAGGGCTTGTGGCAGGACTGAAGGGTTTTGTAGTTTACAGAGTGTCTTTGTCTTAGCCCTGTCAGAAGCACTCATGCTGCCCCCAGGTTACATTTCTGAAAGTTGCTTTCTTCCCTCTGCTTTTGGAGAAAAGGCTCTTCCACAGAAATACCTTATTTTAATTTTTTCCCTGCTGAGGAAAACTGATTATAGCAGCACCAGAGGCAACTAAAACACCAAAGTATGTCACCATCTATGCTGTAAGAGCACACTAGTTACCTGCTTCAGGCACCAACTAGGTTTCTAAAGCCATTGTCATTCCTAGGATTTATTTTATTATGGCTTTGGACATAGCTTCTGCATATTGGAAGTGATTGCCCAGGAGGTGCTTCAGCTCAGAGTTAAGAGGAAAAAACCTGACTTTTAGATTCTTCTGCAGGAATTTTCCACGTCCTTTGCGTGAAGATCTTTTCCAGGTTAAACTTAGAGTTCTCTGGCAGTCAACATCCCAGAACAGCTTCTTGAGCACAGGATTGTCTGTGTGACAGCTGTGTGGCCAAGGATCACACATGCAGAAGGTGAAGCACAAGAGGTTTTTTTCTTGCATGAGTAGAAGAATGGGAGAGAATCCAAGAAACCAAGCTGGAAATGAAAGACCATTTAAGCTTTGCTATCCCTGGGACTAGAGTGGATGTTTCTGTGGCTGTGGAGCTTGATGCTAGTTTGGCCAAACGTGCTGGGGGGCAGAATGATCCCACAGGGAGTTCTGCACACCCTTGGAGAAGGTGTGTCACTGGAGTTCTGCAGGACATCTTTGTTCCAATACAGCCAGGGGAGACTCGGTGTCTGTGGGTTTCAGTCATGGAGAAAAAGCTTTTCTTTGCCTTTCTCAGCATTGCTTCCCTCGTGGAGGAAACCATCATTTTACTTTGGTCTGATGCTGTCCTGCCTTGAAGGGGTCCCTGGTGCTGACTGCTGCAGTGCTGCCTGGGACCTTGACATTGATATTTCCTGGGATCCATGGCTTATTCCATAAAGCAAGTGTTACACCTGGCTAGGCTACCTGCCACCAGGTAAATTGTCCTTGTTACAAGCTGGGAAGTATTTCAGCCCTGCAGGAGAAGAGCTGGTTTGTGTGAAGGAGGCTGTAACAGATGTGGCATGTGGCAGATTTGGTATTTAAGCGACACATGCTTAACCCTAAAAGCAGATTCATTTGCATTGCTTCAGTTTCTGGGAGAGATTGGCAGTTTGCAGTTTGCAGCATGACTGATGCTTGGATTTACCCTTCATTTTATCATTTCTGTGCACAGAAAGAGGAGCATAACTTGAGCCTCCTTTTCTATACACTGAAAAGCGCTGACCCAGGCTTCATAGGTCAAATTGGAGAAACTGTGTCTGAAGGCTTTGATTTCTGTTTCTTCCTGTGTCCCACTGAGAGATGATTATATGGGCCTTTTTCCAGCCTCCTTAGATTGTGGTGATCCTTTATTTCTGAGGGAGAAAAAAAACACAGAAGAACTAATAATATCAGAGCACTGTTTGTCCCACAGGTATTACAGTGTAAACATGGGGATGTTAAATAAGCTTGGAGCCAGCTGTGCTGTTCCTTTACATTTCACTGAAGTATTTCTCTCTGTCAAGTCAACAACACACAGACTGAAGCCCTTGGTCTTCCAGGCACTGAATAAAGATGGGAAGAGACTTCCCGTAGAAGTATATCAGTTCAGAGCAGTAGCTCATTAACATTCCTGAATCCATAGCATCCTGGTCCTGTGCCCAAAGTGTTCAAGCATAACTCTGCTTTTTGTGAGACATCCATGGAAGTGTGAGCCATGGCACTGCTGCCAATCCAGCACTTATTTCAGCCCAGAAGATTTTGCAGGCTCCATATTGCTATCTCATAGAGTTTTTTAGGTTTTATTTGCCAAGCGCAGCTTGATAACGTTTTACTGAATGGCCCTGACCAACAGAAGGTGTTTTAAAATCTGGAGAGTATCATTTTGCAGTAGATTATTGTTCCAAGCCTTTCCTCTCTGCAGAGGGATGTTTGCATTGACGCTTCCCCACCGAGTCAAGAATGACAGAAAAGCAAAGGGCTGTTTTGGCCTGGCTTTGACAGCGAGGCTCTTACATAAGGGAGCCTTTGCTTATGCAGACGGTGTCTCCTTGAGGCACTGCTGGCACCGTCACCCACCTCTCCCGGATGCAGCCTCGCTGTTTGCAGCACACACAACATTTTATGTGGAGAAATGCTGGTGCAGAGGCAGGAGAGCCTTGTCAGGTCCATGAGGAGGAGCTGTGATTGCCAGCAGTGGCAAAGAGAGCTCCCACAGCCCCTTGTGAGCCCTCTCTGAGCATGGGGAGCTGTTTGGCAGCAGCTCCTCCCATGGGAGTCTCCCAGGCCTCCATGGCTGCATGTGCTCAGGAGCAGTGCAGGAACCTCTGGCTCAGCATGTGTCTCTGCTTCCTGGGCATGGCAAAGAGGCAGAGGCCAGGTAAAGGGGTGTTGTTCCCACATCTTAAACACAATCCCATCCCCTACAAAATGGCCCTCAGCATCTCTACAAAACACTTCAGCTTCTCAGAAATCACTGGGAGGAAGACGCGGGCTCTTGTAACCCATCCTTGATCTCGGCACAATTTCTCACAGGATCTCCTGCTGGGACAGCAATGACATATCAATAATACTGCTAAAGCTAAGCCATCTTAAGCTTCCTCTTTTCTGTCAGCAAAAGCTTTTTTGTTTAAAACTTTTTTTTTTCCCTAATAATCCATATTAATTTATTAATTGGCCTGCTAGTGTTGCAGATCTATAGGAATTAGATGTTTAACGGCTTGTCCAAGTAGTTTTCAGCAGATTTCAGTAGAATCTAAATGCTGTCAAGTAGCCTGCAAGCCCTGTTCTATGTAAATGGACTACTTGTTAACCTTCTCTAGTCATCCAGGGCCAGGACCCGAGGGAAGGCTGGAGCTCAGGGAAAGGTTCTTCCCCAGAGGGTGCTGGGCACTGCCCAGGCTCCCCAGGGAATGGGCACGGCCCCAAGGCTGCCAGAGCTCTAGGAGTGTTTGGACAACGCTCCCAGGGATGGACAGGGTAGGATTGTTGGGGTGTCCTGAGCCAGGAGTGGGACTGGATGATTGATCCCTGTGACTCCCTTCCCACTCAGGGTATTTCATGCTTCTAAAAATAGCTGCAGCTCATATTTCAGAGTATCCAGGGAACTGATGGCTTTTCCATTTCATTCCCTCGTTTCTCAGATGCTCCCACTGAGACCTCAGATCCCTGCCTGCAGCAGACCTGATGGAATTAATGATGCTCTGACTCCTGCTCAGCTCCATGCTGGGTGTTGTGTTTGCAGCACCTGACAGACAGAATTTGTTGCCTGATGCCTCATTAGTCATTCTTTGCACCCCCACCTGGCTACATGTTTCTCCTCATGTATCTCGCTTGGCCATCAAGCTCTCAATGCCAAGCCAGAATGGCTCTGCTCAACTTTTTCATTACTTTTTTATTCCCCATCTTTCTCACTGCTGTAGTCATCTCAGCAAATTTCTTGCTATTGTTCTCTGCCCTCTTGGCCCACATTTCATACCCTTAATTACCCTCAAATTTATCTTTCCGTGCTATCTGGAAACACCTCTTTCTTTCCAAGTTGCCTGTCTTCTGCTGGGGTGCCTGGATGGTCTGTGAAGAGCCATCTATGCCTTTCTCTGCTCCAATCCAGGTACCAGCTGATCCTCTTGATTCCACCAGACCAATCCCATTTACCACTAAAAATTCAAGTAAATTCTGAAGCAAAGTCTTGTGAGCCCTGTGCCAGTGTCCAGCCAACACAGATTCACAGAATATCCTGAGCTGGAAGGGACCCACAGGATCATCCAGTCCAGCTCCTGTTTCTGCACAGACACCCCAACAATCCCACCCTGTCCATCCCTGGGAGCGTTGTCCAAACTCTCCTGGAGCTCTGGCAGCCTTGGGGCCGTGCCCATTCCCTGGGGAGCCTGGGCAGTGCCCAGCACCCTCTGGGGAAGAACCTTTCCCTGAGTTCCAGCCTGGCCCTGCCCTGGCACAGCTCCAGCCATTCCCTGGGTCCTGTCCCTGTCACAGGGAGCAGAGATCAAAAGGCCCTTTCTCCTGGAGAGTGCCACCTTCACGGGGCAGGGTGGCTGTCACCTCCCTCTCCATAATCCCAAACACCCCCATTAACCTGCAGCATGGATGTTCACTGGGTAAATCCGCCGGCAGAGCTGGCTGGAGCTCCTGGTTGTGTCTGCACCAGAGGGCGCTTGGAGACTGCCAAGCTGGAGTCTTCCTCCTCTGGGAATGCTGGAGCTTTGCAGAACTCCCCTTACACACCTCTCCTGCTTCTCCTAAACAAAAGGAGAGGGGAAGACCCTGTCAGCAGAAATACCTCCGATGGCAATTCTTCCTACTTGAAGGAAATTGAAGGAAATATGACTTAAACCTTCCTGGGCCAGGAGGGACTTTGGACAAGGGAATGTCGTGACAGGACAAGGGGAATGGCTTTAAGATGACAGAGGGAAGGATTAGATGGGATATTGGGAAGGAATTGTTCCCTGTGAGGGTGGGGAGACCCTGGCACAGGGTGCCCAGAGAAGCTGTGGCTGCCCCTGGATCCCTGGAGGTGTCCAAGGCCAGGTTGGACAGGATTTGGAGCAACCTGGGCTAGTGGGAGGTGTCTCTGCCCTTGGCAGGGGGTAGCACTGGATGAGCCTTAGTGTCCCTTCCAGCCCAAAGCATTGTGAGGATGATTCTATGATGCAGCAGCTTGTGTGGAGGCTGCAGGAATGCAGACCATACAGGGGTACAGGTACACCAATTGTTGCCCACTTCTCCATCTATTAGAAACCCAAGATTTTGGGGTGTTTCAGTCCCTCCTGACCATCTGGATCCTCTGCAGCAGATTATTTCATCCCAGAACTTGAGGCAGGGTGTGAAGCAAGGGCAGCCTCGCCAAAAGTTACAGCAAAACACCACAAAAGATTCTTGTAGCCATCCAGCACTTCTCTGCTGCCTGCATGTCTTAGACACTGCAGTAGCCTCCAACTGAACAGCCAGCTTATCAGGCTTCTCGAGACCTACCCTATTGTTGTGGTTTATGCATT
>VXAX01004318.1:3445598-3497131 GCA_013399835.1 Leptocoma aspasia | reverse complement strand
CTCATACTAAACCCAAAACACAGTTATTAGGAAGAAAATTAACACTCCCAGCTGGAACCAGGATTCAGTAAGCAACTTTTCCCCTTCAGAATCTTAATATCTAAATATCTCTTTAAATATTTAGATAAATTTCTTGCTCCTTTTTTATTTAATAAATTAATTTCATTTTCATGCCTTCCCCTTTTCAATTCTCAATTTTAAAAATCTCAATTTTAAGCCTTCAGCAGAATAAAAGGTGTGCATATATCCTGGCTGCTCCTTCATGTTTATACACCGGTGAGATCCCTGTACTATAGCCACTGTTCCAGGTTTGCAAATACTGTGCTCAGCAATGGGATCCAAGAGCCATGAGGACACTGCTGGCCAGGGCAGAAGGTCTCTCCCTGCTGTTGGAAAGCGTCACATTTGTCCTTGCCTGTACCTCTAAGCTGAAACCAGCACTTACAACCAACAATAGACGACCTGGTAGAATTTCAGTTCCACCACTGCCACAGGGACCTGGGAGCCCAGGTGTTGAAAAGTGCAAAAAGAAGGTATGTATTTGTCTATGATATATGCTAAGAAATTATAAACTGCAAACCAACATCAAACAATGAGGAAGATGAAATGCTTAAACACTGCTGAAGTGTAAAGCTCAGCAGAGAGAAATGGCATTGAAGGGAAATGGAAAATTTTTGATGTCAGGTTAATGTATGCTGCCATCTGGAAATAAGAGCAATAAAAAACCAACATGGAAGAGTGAGTAAGTTCAAAAACTAATCAAGAACAAGGAACTGGCATATGAAAAACAAGATGTCATCTGTTACAGAGAATGAATAGAAATCACATCTATCTCATACCCCAGGAACAAGGAAAACTGAAAGCCTATTCTGATAACATACTGTCCTGGAAAAGGGCTATGCCAGGACATCTGGAAGTTTCTGGGAGCCACAGCTGATAAATTTCCATCATAATTCTAGTCTCCATCTGGCAGGTGAAAGAACCTTCCCATATTCCAGGGCTAACCACTGACTATGTGAGCTTGCAGCCTTCTTGCAACAACCAAGTGTGTAAGGAAGAATGATTCCAGTGTAACAATGCAAACATGCAAACACTCATCAGCAGCTCAGACCATAGCACGGCTTCCCACAGCATGCTGTCCTGCTGAGGACATTTGCTGTCCTTTTACCCCAGTAGGAGGAAGCACAGCTGTGTATCTCAACTCTGGCTACAGATGAGCAGTGACAGGGGAAGGTGCAGCTCTCCCGTGTCCTCCTCAAAGCTAATGCAAAAGCTCTGTTTGCTGATGGTCTGTGAGCACAGGCTGGAGTAGTGGCAAGAGCAGAGGAGAGATGTGCAGGAGAGTGCACAGGAGAGGAGGTACAACTGGATGTGCAGCAGGTGGCCTGCATCTGAGGTCTAACTCAAACCAGATCAGGGGTGGGGTATGGGTTGCCTCTCAAAGCAGGAGGATACAATGTGGCTGTCCAATTTGCAAATGACAAAAAGATACAAAACCAGCATCCCCCCTCCACAACTCCCACCTGGAGTTAAACAAACCAGAATCACCAAGAGCACTATCTAGGCCTTTCTTGACCAATTTTCTTTCCAGTTGTATTGCAAAAGGTATGATACACACAGTCCTGAACATCTTGGCTTTCCCATTAGTTTCTGACTTGTCACAAATTCAGGCCATATTTGTGCCTATAAACATGACTGTCAGACCACTCCCTGTAGGATCTGCAATGTCATGAATTAATCTAGTATGATCTATTTGCTGTCTATAAAGTCTATATGACTGTCTATAAAGTCATTGTAAGTTGTATCCTTTGAATCTCACTTGTATTCAGAGTTCTCTTTAGCTGAAATTATCTCACGTCTATTATCAAATTTTCATCACCACCCTTCATTTTTCTTCTGAAACAATCTCATTTTCCGCTGTTGCTCTACTCCCATTAAAATAATTGTACCACACCACATTTTTCTATTTTTATAGTCATACCTGCATCTGAAAAAGCAATCTCATGATGGCAAAGGCCTAAGTCCAATACACTTGCTGGTTATTACACAATGCGACAGAGCAGTATGTGACATCCACTGAGAAATAAAAATGCCAGAAGCAGATTCAGGAAGTGAACACTGGGCACAGAGCCATGTAGCAAAAGGCAGTAATGCAGGTATACTAAAAGCTAATGAGGATGGAGAGGAAAGCCATAGTACTGTTCTCTTTGTTGTTAACATGTATGCTTCTCAACAATCTTCCTTCCAATTGAAACCCCAACCACAGTACAGTGAGTGGGGCATCTGAAAATCAAAACACATGTGATCAAGAAAGTCATAAAGAGACTCCTAGGTGAGCCAACTCCTGTGACATCTTCCACCACAGTGCTTAAGCTCTTCCATTGAGCCCTTAGAGGTGACTCTTCCCCTCAAATATAAGAAGCTTTTACTGTCAGGTTTATAGCAGTATACAGGTTGAAGTGAGTTTACAATCCCATATTTCAAAAGAAATTACATCCATGAGAGAGATTTTCTTAAGCTCTATATGCAAGTCACCATACTCCTGACAAAAAAAGTCCATTTTATTAATTTTATTAAAATGCCGTATACAGCCTTTTACCTTCAATATGGAGGGAAGCCAGGTCATCAGGCAGAAAATAAAAGGCAGAAGCATAGTGTCCAATGCCATGGGAATATCAACTTCTCCTAAACTGACAAAGAACTAAGGATCAAACATCTCACAATTAACTGTTCCTCTAAGCAAAATATTAATTGAATGAAACATATACACTGTAAGCAGGCAGCATTCCCATAGGAGACCCAGGATGACAGAATTCTGTCACATAATCAGCTGATATCGTGTCTCCCTACTCATTTGTTTTCTTTCCTGAAAAGACACAGCGTGGGAAATCTCTCACCCTCCAACTGACAAGAAATAGTTTGTTTAGTCTTTCTATTCCTCCTCTACTGGGCTGGTGTTCACTGGCTTTGAGAATGACTCCACAAAATACACATAATACAAAACCAATGGCATTCTATGTTTTTCTTTGTAAGATTATATGATCCAAGCCAACATCCCAACATCCTTACAATGTTTTCTCTAAACTCTCATGGGACCAAAAAAAAAAAAAAAAAAAAGCATTAATCTCAAAGAAGATCTATTACCTTGTCTTGATAACATTGTAAACTGTTGCCAAAAGACAACGGTCTTTATCTTCTTCCTGGTGTTTCCTACTGGGATTAGCTTCCAGTCCCCTGTCTTCAAAGAAAATGAAAGGGCATTTTCTTTTGTTTTGCTAAATAAGCACTTTATTCTCATCACATCAGACTTATTTTTAGAATATTTGAATAGAATATCTTTGTCAGTTGCTACTTTATAAATAGAGGTTGCTAAGGAAGGAACAGTAGCTGCTTTTCCTTAAGCAACAGTAGCAAAAGAATATGAAACAGCAGATGATTTCTTAGCAGAAACAGCAGACTAAAAGCATTTTTCTTCTATGAAGAAAACATATTTCAAAAACATAGAAATGCCATCCCTCTAGTTTTTCTTTTACAGTTGTAGACATATTCACTCCCTTTTTTTAGGATTATTTGCCCACTTCAGAGCAATCCTAGGAATTCAGAGTTTAAGGACCTTGCATTCAGAACCACATTAAAGACTTGCATTCAGACCCACATTAAAGGTCACCAAGACCACAAGTTCTCTGTACCTGCAGAATGTATGTATTTAGGTTTAACTTTGGTATTTAGGAAGAAATTTATGAGAAAAAGGATTTGGTTTCTTATTTTTGTTTATTTATTTTGCTGCGAACATTGTCAGATGAGAACACTGGTGCCAAGAATTTTGTTTTGGGGACTCAAGCTTCTACAACCCCCTTTTAGAGGATGGATTCAGTAATTCTTCAGGAAGCTGACTGCTGCACACTGTTCTGTCTGTAGTCACTAGGGAAGATATTAAAACAGCAGACCTACTCTGGGGGAAAAAAAAAGAAAGGCTTGGGACTTGTCCACACTGGGGACAATTCAGGACGGTTTATCTGAATAAGCTAGAGATTTGCTGTGGATTAGTTAAAATCAAATAAAACCTCTGGGTGTAAACTTTTGTTCAGAATTAAATTGTCCTACTTAAATTAGATTAACCTTCCAAATGTTTTACACAGCTAGTGACAACAGACCAGAGCAGAAGACATGAAAGGTCTAAAATGGTCTGCTGATGAACACAGCCATGCTCCCCTTATTGCCTTGTGAATATCACATCTCACAGCAGAACGTAGTATCAAGAGCTGACAACTGGAACGGAAGAAATTGAGTTCAAGGACACGACAGGCAGAGAACTGGATGTCAGTTCTCAGAAAACATGCAGCTGGAGCCTGGGCACAGGCTGGTTACAGTGCTTCCAGCTACAGGAATCACCAAATGTCTGCATCATGGGATGGTTACAGGCAAGTGGAAGCTAAGCACCCTGGAAGGCTTAATGACACCGCACTTACCTCTAGCTTGACTAGGAGAGCATCAGCAGACACAGGGGGCAAGTTTCATGCAGGATATGCTGCACTTCCCAGGAGTCTCTAGAGAGAAAGAACAAACTCCAGCACTGACCACGGAACCAAGTACCTAATCCTCTGTGTTGGAAGGGGACTGAAGCTTCATGATGAGGCAAATACAGGCAGCTTACTATCAGCAACAAACCTGTTAGAGTCATACCTTGGTCTGGCAACTTGGCAAGTGCTGAGCAAAAACCAGGCTCAGTCACACAAGGGCTTCAATTCCCACCCTGGCAGGGATCTTTCTGGGGTGTTCAGAGTGTCTTCCTCCCCGAACATCAGGTCAAACCTAGAAACTCTTAAGAAGCTTCATCAGTCATTTCCACACAGGAGAAGATGACAAAAAGGCAACACTGTTATACTGGAAAGTCCCTAGTGGCCAATAGCAAGTGTAAAGCTTTCACAACCCTGGGCATGCAGCAGAAGTTCAAGTGGCAGAGAGACTGTATTTGCTTTGCTTTTCTTTGTGGAAATCCCTGAAAATCAAAAGGCCTAGAAAGTGGAGGAGAAGGCCAAAAGCTGAAGCCATACTACGTCCTCCTTTAGCTTTCCACTTGTCCAAGTGAGAACCAGGCAGCTGCTGGCTCCACCTGCAGTCATGCTTGTAGTGCACTTCATGATCTGTCCGGTCACTCAGAGGTGCTTGAGGGGAGAAATAAGCTGCTCATGCTGGTGTACAGCAGGAAAATCCGGTATGCTGGGGTTGAGGCAGCTGTCAGAGGCAGAGCTGGGTAAAAATGTTCTCGATGCGCCTGGAGGGAGGTGCTGCAGGGCTGAGAGGTCTGAAGGTCTGCTCACCCTTCCGCCTGCAAATGCTCCTGAGTGTCCCCAAGGCTGAGGCTGTGCAGATGGCCAGGGATGTATTTGATCAGAACCGGATCAGTTTATCTACTCCTAAAATGTAATGCACTCTGCTTTCTGATGGCAAGCTTCAGAAACACCAAAATTAGACTTCAGAAGAGTATAAAAAGCTCCCCGCTAACATAATGTGTAAATGGACTGTTGCACTTACTGTGATCTTGGGCAGCAGCAAAATTAGAAGGCAACAGCAAACAGCAGAGAAAATTGCAGCTAAAAAAATACCAACATTATCCTCTCTTAATACGTATTGTTAAAATGAACATTTTTAAAAGCTGAGGAAATGTGAGCCCGGATGCTATCACCGTATGTCCTATGCAGTTCCTGATCATAAACGAACAGCAGAATCCATATAAGAGAATCTAAAATGGTATGGATAGGAGCCCAGCTGGTGTCCCCATATGCCTCAGAAATTCCATTTTTAGGAACACAGCAGCACATAATATTAGGGATGCTTCTCAAACATCTCATTTATAAATAGAGCAGAGCTGTTTCACTGAAGTACACACGGAAAAGGTCCACAAGAATAATAAAGTCAGTTGCATTCAAACCCACTGAAATGGTTCAACCACACTGTTTCCAGTAGGAACCACTCTGTACCAGAATATTCCCTGAATGAGGAATGATGCTTGCTCATCACTGGGATTTTTTTAAAAGCAATCACCAAAAAGCCATTTTAGTGCAAAAATGCCAACTTACTTTTGTTTTGGCAAACTGTTCCTACTCAAAGCTTTTTTGGGTCCAGAATGGAAGAGCTAATGCCCAAACTTCAGGGCTGTGGAGAGTTAGGGATGTGAGAGGGCAAATTCTTGCTACTTTTGAAAATCAGTCAAAGCAGTGTCTGGAGCTTGGCTGGTCCACATTCTGGGGAGAGTCCTTCCCCAACAGGCTGTGGACTCTGCAATAGAGCTCTTCCTCTCATGCTTTTCAAGTTCACCAGAACCACCTCTAAGGGAAGGTTGTTAACTGTGGGATTCTGGTTAGTTGAGAAAATATGTCACCAAATGCAACTCACATAAAATCATAATTTCATTATATGCACACTATCAACCAAAATATATGTAAAGCAGACACCTAAAAAAATACACTACATATGAATGAAAAATTATTTTATTTAAAAATACATTATACAGCAGAGTGTCTCTCTTTTTGTTTTCTCACTGCTGGTTCACAGAGATAGTATGATAATTTTAACCCAAATATTTGACTGGGAAAGATCCTGAGAAAGAGACCAGTTACAAGCTGATGATATACAGTACACTGAAAAAGAGTCATCTCTTTTAACATAAAAGAATCTCTTGGTAATCTTATAAATCAGATATAAAAAACGCAGATTTGCTACCATGCAAAAATGAGTGAACATTTCATTTAAATCTGCACACAGAGAAATCATTAGTACCTTGGAACCTAACTAGCTAGACTAAGAGCAGGGTAAGTGAGCTTAACACGGTGATACAAACTTTGGATCTACTACAATTTTGTAAACACAGTTGATAGTCTAATAAAGGTGGATTTTCAATCACCTAAGTAACCTAGTTGTAGCTATGGACTCTATTCTAGGTCTTTTCTCCCCACAGATATATTTCTTCAATCTCTTAATTCTCAGCTTAGCACAATGACTTTGTGGCATATGCTCTATCGCACTCAGAGATGACTTGGCCTTGCCCAGTTTGCCAAGCATTCTTTAGGTAGTTGTATTTTAGTGAAAGCAGAGGTTAAAACAAAAAGTAAAAGCAGGCATTACCTGATGACTATGTGAGAATGCATTAAAATTCATCATAGAAAAAATATACCTGATTCTACATCATTGTGTTTCAAACATACTCTAACAATGATTAATGCACAGGAAATACACTGAACTCTGGAAAATTTAAGGCCTGAAATGCTCAATAGCCTGCACTGACCAATAGTATTCTCAATGTTTCTATAGTGCTAGCATTTTATCAGCTCTTGCCAGAGGGAAACTTTCTGGCACATGTTAAGAATGTCTTCAGTATTTACAATATTCAGATCCATTTGGTGCTCAATTTTTATAGGACAACTTCACCATGAATAGTCAGCAAGACACTTCCAAAGGAGGGGGCTTAATCTGAATATTCACAGCAATAACAGAGATGTGGTAACACTGGCTAATGTTGAAGAAAAATCAATACGTCAACACCATGCAGACTGGCAGAAGATATTGTTTTCTTTTTTTTTTAAGAATATGAGCCTCAAACACAAACAGAGATAAAAAGCTTTGTAGAGAGAAAGTCTGCCTGTCCTAGTCACTTAGGCTGAAAAAAAATTAATTGAGCCATCTTGGTCTTCCCATGAGTTTTCCATGAAAATGGAGAGTAGAAACTCAGATGAACTTTTCTCACTAAGCTGGTGACCCTCTTCTTATCCTAGCACCCATTCTCCCAGCATAGTACCAGGGAGTACAACAATCATGAGAAGATGCAGGCTGCCTCGAGTAATTTGTTTAAATGATTTATGAATAGCACGGCTTCCCATCAGATATGCTAAGCTAAGAACGGAGCCCTTAACCTTTCATGGGATATCATTAGTAATAAAGAATATATCAAAGATCAAACTCTCTAAATTATTCTCATTTCTTTTAACCTAGATACATATATGTCATCCAAGACATTCAAGAACTACAAAACAACAATTCAACTACAATTATGTCAGGAAAATATCCAAATAAATAAACTTTTAATTATGATACAATACTTATTACAGTAAAAATTGGCATTTTTTTCTCTTCAAAAGCAGAAGCACCAGTCTTACATATAACGTACTGTTTGAATGATATCTTACATGGAATACAGCGTAATACAATGTGCAAACAGCATTTTAATACAGAACATAATATTTGTCTAGTTTTTATACACTGAAATTGCCTCAAATGGAAACAAATTCATGCTGAATTAAAAATGTAGATTTTAAAAATCAAAGTTAAATCAAAATACAAAGTACTGTTGGAATAGGTACATGAACCATTGAAAACAATGAGAAGCCAAAATAGAGGGTAATGTCAGATTATTAGTGCTCAGTTTGTCCCATTTCATCATAAAAGTAAACAGTTAATATTTTTGCTAGAAAGTAAAGTGACGTCTAATATTTAAGAATTCTTCAAAATGTTGGTATAATTTTAGTGATGTAAAAATCAAGTCAGAAATAGGACTTCTAAAAATTTCTTATTTTTGATACACTGCAAATATCATGTGTGGGCTGTGAAAAGAGATGAAGTCCAGTGGAGTGAATATACATCAGCATCAACATCATGTGACTTCTGCAAAGGCCGTGATGTGGTTCTACGAGTTAAAGGAAAAACAAACAGATAAAAACCACAAAACCACACAGACAGACAGCAGTCACCACTGTGAAAACTTTTGCCTCCTCTGCTTGAAGGGAAGCCTTGTACTCGGAGACTACTGCAGGATGATGTAAATAAAACTGATTTTCACTGCAGTGCTCTCACTCACTCCCATAGAAATTAATTGCTGAAAGACTGGAAAGGGACGTATGCTGAACAAAGTAATTATGTGTGACGGTTCCATTATATTTTAATTTTAGTTTGTTTTAAATTAAGTTTAATTTTAAATTACATGTGAATAATTGAGTTAGCTGTACTTTTATTACTATGTTATTCATAATTAAAAACAAAATTCCTAGAAATTAAAATGACAGTTTCTGACAGATTATAGTACTCTACTTCAGTGTAAATACAATTTTAATATTCATTTTTTAAAGATTATTTTCTCCCCATGAGCTCAATGGCACTGAATCAAGTCACAAAACGCTTGAAATCAAGTGGCATTTGGCAGTTAAGAACTCATATTCCATTTTATTTTTTTTCACCAGTGTCCAGTTGCAATCTAAGAACATTTTCCTCTTTCCTTCAATGGGACAGTTCTTAGGAACACTGAGATATGTATTGGAACATGAACATTCTATGTGCAGCTCTAAACCCCTGCAGCATCCCAAAGAGCTTGGCTACTTTTTCCTACTCGAACCTAAGCAAGTGACTCTGCAAACATCTGAAGGGGAAGGCAACCACAGAGTGATGTGCAGGATCCAGAGGAAGTGTATTTCCCTTTGGGCACACTGTACCCTTAACCGCCACCATTTTTTACAAAACATGCAATGGTGACATTAGTAAATGGAACCTTGATGTTAAGCCATGTGTTTGTTCCCAAGCACTGCAAATTTTTTCCAACACTTTGCCTTCTGGGACAGACTAAACTCAGAAGAGAGGAGATGTGAGCTGAAGAGGAGGGGAATGTGGATAACCTGGGGAGAGTGGGACCTCCCATTTTTTGCTTAAGGGAAGTCTTTCAGAAAATCTCTTATCACACAGCATAAAAAGTGCTGGAGAGAAACAATGCCCACCATGTAAGCTTCTGTTTCTCAGTTCTTTAAACTGTCTGAATATTTGTCTATCAGTCTGGGCAGGAGGAGATAGGCAGGTATCTTTGCTTTTCACATCAGAGAGAGGAAATTAGAAATACTTTGATTGGAGAGCTGCCCTTTATGCCCCCATCTCCAAGCCAGGCTGGCAGCTTTGCTCCCTCTCTCACTGTGCCATAACTGTACTGTGTCCAGGGGGACAAGCTGTCTTCCACCTCCCCTACAATATGCATTTTAGCTCTAGCAATGTTCTTGCTGTATTTTATGAGAGCTTTCATAAAAGAATGCTACTTAATGACAAGCATCTATGTATATTCTTCCCCAAAACAGAATTTATGTATTTTAAATAAACAATTATTAAATTATTAAACCATGGCCAGACTTTTTTTAAAAAGCATTAGAAAAAAAAAAAGAGTGCAACTTTATATGAAAAGGTTTTCAGTAAAAAATAGTAACAAATGTTATTGCTTGCAAATTTTTATTCTGCAGAAGAAATGTAAAATCAGACTTCTTAATTAGAAAAAAAATCAACTCCAACCATTTTATTTGGTTGGCCATCTTCTGTTTTGAGTATACAAAAGATGATACAGTGGGCAAACTCAATGTCTCTGGAGTTGCTGTGAGGCTATGATGACATTTTCTTCATAGCATTTATTTTCTTTATTTAGACCTCAAAAGTCATCCTGTCAACTTAAACTATTCTCAGTCTAAAATTATTCACTTTTTTCATAAGTAAGATGGTCTAAAAATGAGGAATTTTTGGAGGGAAAAAAAGAATTTCTCTTTATTTCAATCAATTCTTTCAAGTCCTACGTGCCACCCCTGTCTCTAAGTGACACACATTTGTCTGTGATGCAGAGAACCAAATGCTCTTTCATGTGGCATTAATTCAAGAGTGGATAACGATTATTTAGGGAAAGGAGAATGTGGTTCACACTCCTGCCAGCTGTACTTCCAAAATGAGCCGGTCACCATCCTGGGATGACATGCAGAGCATGGGATATAATAACACAGAAGAAAATCCTCCTTCCTCAATAAGCCCTCCAAGAGAACTGCTAAGCTGCTGATCATGGACCTATTGATTTGGACCCTACTGAAAGCCTGTCAATTTATTTCCAATGGACTCAGCAGGGTGATGCATAACTAGGTCAAAATTAATCATTTGCTGACGGCAAGAATCACTGATACAGACTCATGCAACTGTCTGGTTACTCATGCTTTTTCATGCTATCGTCTCAGGCAAAACTACAAATAAGCCTTGCTGAGACTCTGCAGAAGAAAACCCAAACAAACAGCATCCCTCTGGAATAACTACATTTCAACTCTTTTAATTCTGCTTAGATTTGCTGTGACAAGGGTCAGAGTGAGATACTAACTACTGTCAGCAAACAGATTCACACAGATGCAGGAAGACAAGCAAAAAACCATGCATAAGACCTCAGCTTCTCCAATTCCATGGGAAATTTTTTTCCCTACAGTTCTCGAAAGAATCAGGAATGCTGAGGGTCTGCTAAATGGCAGCAGTCTCACAGACAAGCAGACCAGCGTTTGTACCATCCATTCTAAGAGGACAGTACCAGGCTGGTGAGCAAAGCATGCATCATAACTGTGCTCTCACACCACTAACAAAAAAAGGAAAGTCAAAGGCTAAGCCTTGAGTGCAGGTTTCTGGGGGAAATGATCCACAACTGTATATCTTTTGTTAAGTTTTAATTAATTTCTGTTGTTAAGCAATGCTATAATGTCAAAGCATTGAAAAAATACATTAAACTTTTTGTGATTTGCAGTTTTCATCATATATATATATATATAAAATATTTTTAGCTTTTTTTTTTGCTTTGTTCTTATTGATACAGTTAGAAACATTCAAAAATAGTCACCATCCTAAAAAGAAGATTTCTCCCTTTTTGAAGACAGGAATTTGTAAAATTGTTTGTAATTTTTCCCACAGTAGAGTTTGTTAAATAGAAAAATACTACTGTAGTACTTTAGGCAAACGATAACTGATCAAACAATAACAACAATGTTATCATACAACTCTGTGAGTCAGCAGAGTGTATTTTCTGCTTTTCCAGGAGCAAGGAGGGTTTTGGTGCAGCAGGATGCCCTGAGGTGGCAGTGCCCCCGCGGCCCTGCACAGAAGGCGGGCAGTGCCCCTGCCCAGCCACAGCCTCACTCGCTGCGCTCCTGCGCACATACGCGATTGCCTTAGAGGGGGGGACTCGCAGCGCTCCGACCCTGACAGCCACGAGAGGAACCTAAGGACACGTGCTTTCAGAGAGGCTCCTTGCAAAGCATCTTCTTCACTGTGACTAATGCCTCGGTTCTGTAACACCTACAATATGTACATTTGAGGAGGTCACACTGAATATATTGTTCCACTTCCCATGCTTAAGTATTAGTTTATCTGAGCATTAGATGTAGTGATCATTGTCTGCTCGATCAGAAATAATTCTTGTACAATCCTCCAGAAGCAGATTTAAGCAGAAGAGTAGGACATGAATACAAATTCAAATGTTTGACACTGAAACAAAACTGCTTATGACTTTTTATGAGCTGGCTCTCCTGAGTATGGGTTTGTGGTATGTGTGTGAAGCACTGTTGTATTGTATCTCCTTTAACAGACTCTCTCCTGTATTATCAGGAGAGAACAATTATGCCAAAAACTGCCTATAAGCTGATGTAAGCACATGGGCTCTCATCAAACCATCCTGGAGAAACAAGTATGGACACCTATGCTTTTGGACATCAAGCACTGAAGTATTTGGAGACCTCTCAACTAAAATATTTTGAAGCAACAGAAATGGACACAACCCTCTCCCCCATCTGCCCATAGCATGATGAGCTAAAGTATGTTTGTGTTTTCCTTTTAGCTGTGAGCTCAGTGAGAGCTGATCTCCCTGGAGAGCTGCAGGGAGCAAGCCAGGCTCCCTAGACCATGGTGCTGTGTGCACACCAGGGCACATAACAATTGAGGACTTGGTACCAACATGCTTAAGACCAAGAAAAAAGCAGTAACATTGAGAATTTCAATTTTCTGACATTATGAAGAGGCTGTTCTGTGTCTCATGAGTAATCAAGATGCACTAAATAGGAAAAACAACACTCCTTAAATTATGAAGAGGAAAGCTTAAAAATACTAGCAGAATTCATTGCAATATCTACACTTACTATGTCTAGAATGTTTTATCACCATCATTACCTTTGGCACATACACAGTTGAACAATAATTACTGTGTCAAACTCAAGAAGATTTCTGAGACAGTTAACCATGATAGTCACTAAAAACTGATATGATGGGCAACAAGAATGTCACATATTGCAAGAGGAATTCCAAATACTTATGACCATTAAAACTTGGAAATGGCAGAAGGAGAGAGCACCTCTCTGTCGAGTTCAGTGATGCGGGATAGTCAGTCCCTATGGGGGAGTATAAGAAACTTCATTGTAACAAGGAACAGCGACAATGTTAGAGAAGGTTTGGGCACTGCGGAGAGAAGTAGCAGTATGAAGGAATACCAAGCAGATCCTTGGGGAATAAATGCAGTTTAGCTGTCAAACAGAGCAGTGCCAAGAACCCACTGTGCAAATAAGTAATACTGAATAGCTACAGAAAGCACTGATAATCACACACAGTAATTATCTCATCTCACAGGAGATGAACCACAGTGCATCTCCTAACCCAACACTTCCTTCTGAAACCTTCTATCTCAGTATTCTATCTACTGCCTCCATAAGTCCTGAAATGCTCCGTGTTGTGTTTGTATTTGATTTTTTCAAAGCTAGAATACTTATAAAAAATAAGTAAGACTAGTAGACTCATAAGCTACTACATGATGGATAGGAGACCTCTGTAAGCCCTGGCCAATTTCAGGTGACTTTTGCATGAAATAATGTCAGTCTCCCCTGAAACAGGAAACATAGTTTGTGACTGCACTTGGATAAAGTTGAACCTTCAAACACTTCCAGGTACTATCCAGAATATCCTCATATCAGTAATTCCTGCAAAAGAACAGGACTCTCTAATCTTGACTGTGGTAGGATAAGAGCTTCCCCTCTGCAGAAAATTGCCAGCTAACTGAAACACCAATTGTCTTGTAAGAGATAAAGAAGGTCAGAGACAGAAGAGAAAAAGAAGCAGATGGGTGAGTGATGAGGTTTCTTGGCTTCCGTTCTTTTCATTAATTCTGACAATGGTTATAGTTAAGGTAAAAGCACGAAGTCTGCACTGCTAAGCAGGCTGTGGCAAGGATTCCCCGGGGAGATGCTGCAACTACAGCTTATTTGACTGCACAGGTACCCATGCAGAACAGCTAAATCATCTGCATGCACCACAATGAAACAGAAGTGTCATGCAAACAGTGATCTAACCTTGTCACTAAGCAGCAGCAGCAGCTCAATTTGGAGTACTACAAGAACTTATGCCTATTTAAGTGCGCTTCAAACATAGCTAGACCTCCAACAGAACTCAGACAGTGGCAGCACAGGAGCATGCCAGGAGCATTTGTTCTCCATGGAAAAAGCACTGGAACAGCAAGCAGCAGATCTGGAAACAGCAAAGTAATGTGCTTCCAGGTCTGTATGATGCATCATGTGCTTACTCATTTATGGGTGAATTTATTAAAAAATAGCAATGAGTGGGGTTCTATCTGGCAGGCATTTCTAATGAAGTCATTCTTTAAGGCAGGAGTATTTAATGGCTTGCACCCAGATACCTATATAGTTACTATTTTTTAGTACCAGTCACATAGTTGCATTGCTTCCCACTTGCACTGCCTTAGCCTTTGGTAACTTAAGACAGTTAGGATTTGTGCTACTCCCAGTAGCTAATTTCTGACAGTAACCTGTCTTTATTATTGGTACAGGAGCTTGTAGACTGAAAATAATGGAAAACAGTTTTAAAATAAGCAAAATGTAAATCTATGTGCATTTAGAATATTGAACTGGAACAGTCCTAACTGAAATGGAGTGAAAAGTCACTCATGTGTCTAAAGAAGGAAGAGGCAAGTAGCACACAAATTATTTAGCATCAGTCTCTCTCCAGTGGAGAACAAATGATGTAAAACAAGAAGGAATTTAAAAAGAAAGACTAATTCAAGAATTCTTGTAGCAACAGTAGTTAATTTAGATTAGCTAACTTAATTTCGACCTTAGTGCCCTGAAGTATTATTCTTAATGCCTTTCATTTAACAGGGTCTGTCTTCTATCTAAAGTTTTAGATTAAACAAAAAAATTACATTTTAAAAAGGTAAAAATATCCATAGAAACTCAAAACCTAAAGCATTCACATGTAAGTAACTTCTTCATCAGTTATTTGCTAATTCAATTTTAAACTTTCTGGAAGTGGAAACAGAAGAAAGCATTTCCAAGCAATTAGCAAACTCTTCACCTTACTGTCATTGCATCCCATCCTCTCCGTCTGAAAAGGAGAAAGGCTTTGCAACACAGACAAAGATGAACCCATAAAATGGGATCTCAGCAAGTGGTATCACTTTGTGGTCAGTCCCCAGTTTAATTATCTAGAGAGAAGCTGCATGACACCAAACAGCTACCATCTACTGCCATAAGAATATGGGTTCAGAAGGAAAGAAGCTCATTCATATAATAGAGTCCTGGGCAGTTCACAAATGGCAGTGGCTATCCTCAAGCAGAGTAAACATTATTCCTGCCATCATCCTCCCACACTCTTCCATAGCTTTCCCCACAGCATCTCAAACTAGGCCAAGTCTCAGGAAGAGAACATTGCTGATCATGAGTGAGAGGTTCTCAAACCAGGTAGAAACATGGAGTTAGCATGAAGACTTTATCCCCAGAAAAAGAAATTTAAAATTTCAATATCCAGAGAATGTATACTTATTACCTATGATGGCTTTTGAGCCACAGAAATGGCTTCTATTGCATTAGAGCCTGGCACATAAATAAAACATGTTCTTATTAATGTGGTATGTTCCAGACCAGCTGACAGCTGTTTTTGTTTTGACATTTTACAGGAAGTTTACTGAATGGATTATTTTGAAAATACACATTCATCATCTTCATGCTTGTTCAAGCAAATGAGACTCTGACCTCCTTACGACAAGATATCAGCAGAAGTAGCTTAGACATACCTGGCTCAAAAAAGGTATATTAGACCATTCTGAAAAGAAATATTCTTTCCCTTCAAGGAAAGGAATAAAAAACTCAGGACTAGCAGCAATTCTTACTAAAGGACAACTTCCACCACTTTCAAGTGAGTAAGAGAGATTGGGAAGTGGTTGAAAACTTTTCTTATGTTAAACATGAAAAAAAATTATCAGAATTAATCTGGAATTAAAATAATACCACAGAAAATATTTTTGGTGCCTTACCCAGTGTAGAATTGTTTACTATCTTCAAATATGGGCATAACCCAATAGATTTTCATGAATAATGACATATACAGTCATTAGAAAAAGTAAACCTTCCTTTAAACTTTGCATTACTAGTTCAAAGTTTCCCCTTGGTAAAAATGTCTAAAATATTTTCTGTATTTGGTTATGCTATCTATTCCAATATTTTTTTGCTCATAAAATCAGTCAATCTTACCTAACACATAGTACAACATTATCTTCAAAAGACATAAATGGTTATCACAGTAAATTAAAATAAATTTTATCCTGATATTTAAGCAAAAAGTCTTGGCATACCCAGGAGACTCTCACTGGCATGTCCCAGTCTAAAATCCCATGTGTGCTCTGACAAGAGATTATGGGGTTAGTGCAGTTACTGTATGGCCCATGCTACTCTCACTTCCAGGAGGTACCCTGTCCTGGGGCTAGCATGTGTCTATGATAGAAGCCCCACAGCTGATCCAGAAGGGACTGCATCCCATGCTCTACACCAGGCTGAGGACAGATCACAAATAGGATAAATGCCACTTGCACCTGAATTGCAAAGCCCCTTGGGCCAGGGGTTAGAATTTCTTTCTAAGCATTCTAAGAACTTTCTACATTCTGTGGACTATCAGGCAGAGTATTAATCAAATTTACTTGAGGGACACAAGGGGAGAGGGCCTCAGATCTACTCAGCCTGACTCCATGGGCTTAGCAGCAGCTACGGCATTGAAATGACAACATGAAGAGCCTCCCAAGGGGCATCACTGAATTTAATTCTTTCCTTCTCCCTCTTTCACCGACATGTTTCTTTATTTTAAATCTGATTACCTTGGCACTCTTGTCAGGATAGCTTGTGATCATCCTTCCAGGAAAGCTACGTTTTATTTAATTGTTTTTTAAAAAGTCAGACATTACCTTTTCTAAAGGGCTTTCTACTCTGGGTATGCTGATCATGGGCATCTGGGTCAGATTATCCAGATGAGAATGTTCATGTTCTGGCTGACGTCCTCTGAAGTTATTTACCACACAAACAACCTAGAAGGGATTTGAAGATAAACAGAATACCTAAAGAACAACTCATTTTTTCAAGCTTTGATCCTGACAATTATCTTTAGGCAGAAATGACACCAGCTTTAGTCACAGCTTTACAGTAGAAACACTAAAATGTGAAGTTCATGTTTTACAGAAAATCCTTAATTAATATTTCAAGACAAAAGACTTTCAACCCATTTATTGGTACATACATCATTTGAGAATCAAAAAAACTTCTTATCTAAAAGAAAATCCATTACTGAAGCTGCAAAATAGAACACCAATCATTATCAATCTCATGAAGAGATGTCTTGCAGCATCATATGGCATTAACCTTAAACTCCTGGGAAGGCCAGTGCCATCTCAGTTTTGATCAGCGAAGACTTTCTCAAATAAAGAGTAAGAAAGGGAATTAGAAGGCAAGGACCATGCCCAAGTCTGAACGTAACTTTAAATCTGCACAGAGCAGCAGATTCTCACTGACTTAGGAATGTGAGATGTAACAGTTTGTGCTTCAACTAATTTCAACACTCAGCTCAGCAGCAATGTTTGCCAACTGCATTTTCTTCAAAACACAGCTAAATTTGATGTCACTCTACTGGACACTGTGTGTGGAAGGGAATATCTGAAAATGCAAGCAGATGTATTTTAAACGAAACTTGCAGCTACCCTTGCATGTCTAGAGGAGGGAAAACACCCACCTCAGTCATCCCTGGGAGGGTTCTCAGCCAAGCCATGCTTTCAGATCCAAGATCTTGAGACCAAGACCCTGTGATCCAAGAGTCAAGCTCAAAAGTGTTTTGATGGGGAAAAACTTCAAAGGTGTATTCAGTACTAATACAAGCTGCCAGGCAGACAAACCTACAGGCATTGAACAGCAGTGACTGTTCTATTCTATAGTCTTGCACTGCAGATATTAGTGAAGGTGATTAATAAATTAGAAATAGTTTTCTGACACAGACAGTAGTCATTGGCAACTGCGATTAACTATCTGGTTTTGGAACGCAGGTCCAGAAAAGGAAAAGGCTAAACAAAAACCTTTTGATACAGAATAATATGAAAATTCAACATAGACCTGAATCACTATGAAATAAATTCATTAAAGTTACTGTAAAGCCAGAAAAACAAATGCTACCTATTCTCTGATCAGTGTGGGTACAACTATAGTGAATTCAATACTTTATACATGAAATCATAACTATGTGTTATTCCGAGAAATATAAACTTCCTACAAGTGGGCCTTGCTACAAAAAATTCTGTTTGAAATGCTACAGTCTGGTTTATATGCAAGTCAAAAGAGATAACTGGATCAGTCCTTTCTTGACTTCACATTTCTGAGTATATGTAAATATTACTAAGGAAACCGATAACTAATTAAAAAAACCTAAGAAACATGTCTTTTATTATTTAGTTATCTGAAGGCTTTTTTAGAGATACAAGCCTATACATTGATTTTTTTCAAACAGAAGTGACACAGACACACACTTACCAAAAATACTGCTATAGATATTCCAATTACAAATCCTGCTATTACATCTGACCAGTGATTTCGATACTCTGCTACTCTGTTGATTCCAGTAAGGAAGGCCAAGCACATTAAACCCAAACACAGAACAGGTTTTGCAAGCCTTGTTCCTCTGGCTTTCACTGTGTTGGTGATATACATCTGAAAATTAGAAAGGAAGAAAGCATAAGACTGATAGATATCTCCCGCTAATTGGTGAATAAAAGCTTTATATTTTATTTGAATAGACTATGTGTATTTGATGCTTTTTTTCCAGAGTGGGGGGAGGGTGTAAAGAAACTAGGAGGTAGAGTAGTAGATAAAGTCATCACATCCTTTCCCTAGGGATACAGAAAAAGAATCAGACCATACAGCAAAAATGCATTTTGCATGAACCTGAAAAGCCTACAGAAAACCCAGCAAAGTGGACAATCCTATTCAATTACTCTCAGTCTGTGTATTTATTTATTAATGCATAGAAGTAAAGAGACTGATTTTTCACTGGCAGTGTGGACAGCAACAGTAAAAGATCTTTACCCTGAAGTATCACTAGTACTATTACAAGCTGCCAGGCAGAGTAAGAAAGAGAATACATAAAGACCTTATTTTTATTAGCAAAAGCCTTTCTTCCTTAAACACCACTACTTCACGTGACTAATGATAATCACTAGTGATTTGTCAAATATCAGTGAAAAGGTAAAAAAACAGTGTCAAAGAGCAGTGAAAACTGAACTAAATGCCAGCATCTACTTTTATAAATACAGTTTCAAACAGTGAATAGAACAATAGTTTCAATGAGTGCTGAACTAATACAACCCCGTGCTTCACACAAACCCATCTAAATGCTCCAGGTTTTATGCATCAGAAATCCATTTGCCCTGCTGCACTCTAGTTCTCCCTGTGCAATACTACTGAATTAAAAGTGGTGCCTGATAACAGAGCATCTCTTCTGCCCCACGAGTGCATTAGTGACTACCAGGTTTAACCCAGCACTTCCCAAGCTCTGATGAGCCAATGGAAGAAATTAATACCAAATATTTGACTTTCCATTCTCTTGAATCTTGGCAGGAAGACCACTTGCAACATCCCTCCTCCCTACCCTCCAAAAAAATTATCCTTCAACTAATAAGATTTTTGACAAAAAAAAGTTTCTACTCTCTACAGAAGATGTTTCTGTAATTAAACCACTGAAACACTAAATCTTCAAATTTTAAACAGGATTTAAGTTTTTGAACAGAAGAATGTATTTCCTATGGAGTTTCACTGGCAATTACAAATTTGTAATGCCATCACTTTGGACTGAAAAGGAAAAGAGATGAGTCTGCACTGAAGAATCAGTACCACTTCTTTAGCCAACAAATGGGCAGTCCTTTGGGTTTGTTTGGGGACTTTTTGTACTGTCTGAAACTTTGGTGGAATTCACCAGGGAATCAGTTTCCAAAGTGCTGCAATAATCCAGGCAAGAAGAGTTTAGGAAGTGTGATTATAGTTACAATAAATTAAATTAAGACATAGTGGTCAGTGCTTGTCTAAAACGATAGACGATCGTTTTAGACGATCTAAACGATCTAAAACATCTAATAGTAATTTTGTTCAAAACACTAGAGAAAGATCCATGGCTTAGAGGATGAAACAAAACTTAATCTTCAAATAACATCAGAGAAATCCAACACACAACCTTCAGTGTAGTTTATATGATGAACAGGAAACTAGTAGAAAGATTTGCACTAATTCAGACAAAGCAAAGATTTGGAAAAAAGGGTTTTGGGGTTTATCTCCAAGCCAAGCCACATTCTTCTCTCTTCTTCCTAGACCATTTCAGAAACCATCTTTCTCCCTTTGGTGATTCTTCTTTTATCTTAGCTCCTTGTACTTTTGGAGGCTGTCTTCAGCGAGCTACTCTTACAATGCAGAAAGGTGATAAGGGAACTGCAACTTTAATATCCAATTTTTTAGTCCCACTGGTTTTCTCCAAGCTATAGACGGAGTACTGCACACTGAATTAATTCAGCAACCATCTGTTTTAGCGAGTCTCATTGTTCTACTGGACACTACCACCATTATCCACATTCACACTACATGTTAGGACAGCTGGAGCTAAGAAAAACATTGGAATATTTTTAATACACAGTAAGAAAATCAAATTTCAAATACAGCTTGGGTGAAGTTGACACAGGGGAGTTACCAGGAAGCTATCCTGCATTTAATTCTGTATTGAATGTTTTATTGAATTGAAAGGAATAACAAGAAGGAAAAACTTGCTTGTTTAAGGTAAGTTATGGTGACATATTTCAGTTACCTATAGCAAGTGGTCATTGCCCAATAAGATTATCTCAATTTTTAATAAGACAAAACACATTATGGTACAAATATTTGATTCTGCAGTACTTCAATCAAATTTCAACATTTTTAATACAAAGCTGAACCCAAAAAATGCTCTGCAAAAAATTCTCTGAATGTTTTTATAACCAAGCATGTCCTTCAAATCCCTACTCGAAGCACCAAGGAAAAACAACTGCAGATTTATGCTGTGCCTCACATGAGTAGAGACCTCCACTTGCCAAGTCCCCTCCTTATATGAGCAGTCATGGTTGTCATGCCCAGCTCATTATTCTAAATAACCTGAGGGTTCTGCCAGCATAGGTACCATATCTGTCTTTTCTTTAAAGAACAGGTACCACTCATGTAAGGAATAGCATTATATTACAAGAGAGTCAATAAAAACAGGCCAAACTTTCCTCCAACAGTGTGACAAGAAGTCTGTATCTGCAAAACTCTATGTAGCATACATAGCCTCCTCCAAGGCAGGATTCATAGATATCCATTTTTAAACTTGGCCTCTTGCAGCTCTAGTATAGTCAATGACCTGATTTACATTAAAAATAAAATATAATTAAGCAGCTGTTTTCTTCTTGATTCTGGTGGGAAAACTATAAACCAGCACAGTCAGTAATTGAAAAGAATAAACAACCTGAAAAGATGACAGGATGCTTCACTGACTTTTAATAAATATTAAATGCAGTATCAACAAAGGAAAATAGCTCAGTGATTTAAAACATTAGTAGGACTGAATGACAATGTAACTTTTTACAGGGCTAAAGATGTTTACTGAACAACTTAATCTCCATTCCTTTTAAGAACAAAAATTGGGAGAGGAGTTTTCTAATGAAAGAAAACTTTTACACTGGTCAACAGCAAGACCAGCAGCAGAGATTTTCTACATAAGGTCAAGGATTGATACAGTAGTTAGAATTAATATAGCAGGCTGCACATTCTCCTGCAACATCAGAACAGTGGTGAATCTTCTCTTGAAGAACTTCTGCTATTGCTGATCCTTTTTCCTGAAATAAAATTTTAGTATTAAAAGATATAGAGCTGTCACCAGTAAGCAGACACAGGCAGAGAGTCATGTAAGGAGGTTGGATTGTTACCTGATCACACAATATAACAATATTTACTATATTTTCAGGAAAAAACAAACATTTGACCTTCAGTCTTCAAGATACTGGAAATTAAGCTGTAAGAGAACCTCATAAATTGAAAGAAAACCTTTAATTGAAGTGGGTTTGAAAATATGAATTTGAAAGAAATTATCACCATCACCACCAAAGACAAAGCAAGCTATCTGTGAAGTTTCTGATGTGACTGGCTCAGGCCATAGTGTAAGGAACAATCACAGCCTTGGCATGTAGCTTGTACTGGGAAAGTACTTCAAAAGTGTCAGGTTGCAAGTCTCATGTGAAGTTTGTCCTAAATCTAGTACAAACAAAATAATTCCAAAATGTTAAGAAAAGAACACAAACTGTATTCCTGGGCTATGCTGTAAGCTCTTTCTAGGCATCTTTCAGCTGACTTTAGGCCCACCCACACCAACATCTATGCACACAAACACAGGTATAACAGGTCTCAGAATCTCATTTTAGTTACACTGGAGCTACACATCAGGCTGGGTGCTCCAGCCAGGAGGGAAGATAATTTTCCTTGCTGATTTCATCAGCCTGGGGCCCAGGGATGCAGGTAAAAAGATCCCTTCTGCATCTGTTTCATTTCTCCCTGATTTAGATGGCCTGGGAGACTGACAAAGACCAGTCCATCAGTGGGCAGTGAATAATGACTCATAAGGCAACAAGAATGAGGAAGAGATCATTGTACAGACACCCATCCCAGGCAGCACTTCAAACATAAATTATCTCATGTTTTCTTTTGCTTTTACAATGGGCTAGCATTAAAGCATGTTGTAGTCTACAAACAGGTTCAGTGTCTAGTTAGAATCCTGTTTGACAATTCAAAATCTTTCCAGCTTCCTTTGGTAATAATTAATGAGTCAAACTATTTCTAGAGCAAACCAAAGTCATATTCTCGAATCATCTGGGTCCTTCTGCAACTGTCCACTGAAGATTTCTTTTAGTGTTTCTGAAGCCTCCTCCAGCTTTTTCTATATGTTTTGATCTAATTATTTATGACCCTAGACAAAAATCAGCTTTCAAAGTCGGGGGACGGCTTGGCAAAAGGAAAAAAAAGCTCTAGAATTCTGGACCTTAATAATAGGTCCAGAATTCCCACTATAAGCTCCCCACAGCTGTAACTGTAAAACAACTGGAGAAGGTAAGAGGTATCTTTCTCTGTACCAATGACCATAAGATACACCTATTACAAAGGCTGTTTTCTTGAAGATCTGAACTGTAATGAAAAGCTGACTCACATGAAATTATAGAGGTCCTTAGATAAATTCCTGGATCAAATGGTAATATCATTTTATTATTTGGTCTGACAGAAACCAATACACTTAATACATGAAGCTCATGACATATGTTTTAGTATCAGTATTGAAGGATACTTGCTGCACCAGATACTGAAAAGAAATTCCACATTCCTTGCACTGTTCCTGAAAGGCAGCCAGAAGAATCCCTTAATTTCCTAACAAAAAATGGACAACAAAGTCAATTTAATGAGGTGGCTCTGCTACTCCTTTT
The DNA here is from genome assembly GCA_013399835.1 of Leptocoma aspasia. Taxonomy (NCBI): domain Eukaryota; kingdom Metazoa; phylum Chordata; class Aves; order Passeriformes; family Nectariniidae; genus Leptocoma; species Leptocoma aspasia. The sequence continues at coordinate 3,473,493 of VXAX01004318.1, read as the reverse complement.
CCTCCTGAACACTCCCTTAGTTTGTCTGAGAGGCCTATCATGCCTTCACCAGCTGCCATTTAGCTGGAATCTAAAAGGCACTTCAAGACAAAGGAGAGGCAAGACTACACCTATAACTGGATCAAGGAGTGACACTGAGGAGAATGTCACCATGTTGCCAGCACTGCTACCCAGACTGTCTAGTTGTCTTTTCCCAGTGACTCATAAACACACTGAACAGCAAAATCAATGCAGCAAAATGCCAGGAGCAAGAGCCTTGCAGAAAACATGATCATGGGCCAAAGAAAAGCTCTNATTTAGCAGATTATTATTTAATCTGCTAGTCCTGTCTGAAGTCATAGTTGAGGCCAAAGGTTCACAGCACAAAGCAACAAAAGCTGCCTACAGACTTAAAGGCTGTGTCAACTATCAAGACATGAAGCCTGTTTCTTTATCATTACAAACCCAAAGCAAGTCTGAAATGCATGCAGTAACACAAAGTTCAAACACTACCCTACCCAACTGCTTCTGTGGAATGCAATAAGAACAACAAAAAAAGGGCAAAACTTTATAGAATTAATTAAAATTTCCCTTAAACTACAGCTAGCAATGACCAATCCCCTAGGTCTGCAGTATCAAAGGATAACTGTTAGTCACAAATCTTATATTTAAATCTATGGGATTAGGCTGACTAAATCTTCATATATCACTTTGAAATCCTACCAAAAAAAGACTCATGATTTCCACTTCCTGTGTCTCAGCTGTGGAAGCTGAGTGCATACTTGGCTGCTTCAAAACTTACCTCTAATTGTCCAGGCTATGTCAGCTTATGTATATCAAAATTTGGCTCCTACTGTTTAATAAAGCTGCAGTGTTTGCCTTTATACCTACGTAGCAAATATTGTTCCAGCTGAGAAAGGGTGAATTGCAATGCTGATAAGAAATGAAAGCAGATGCAGTCAACTTATTAACCTAACTCAACCAAAAGCAAACAAACAAAAGATCTCCAATGAGATCAGAGCAGACGCCTAAGGAAAAATCAAGGCACCACCCAGATTAATTAGAGATTCCAGAACAGATTTACAGTAGTTCATTTTGAAAACACTGGTACACTGGAAAGAATAAGCTGGAAAGTCTGAAGAAGAAAAGCAATGCATCTGTGCTTGGAGCAGGGTAGAGAAAACACCTAACCACAGCACTGCCAGTCAACATTTCTATTGCTAAATCTCTCTTGATGGGTACTGGAAGTAATGGAGGCAAACATTACAAAGCTCTAAATATTAGCAAAACAACTGTTTGAAAATGACTGCACTTTGAAGCAGGAGGGGAATTCTGAGTTACCATAGCAGCCACCCACTCTCAAAAGGGGGAAGAGGGGGAAAATGGAAGACTCAAGAACTTAGATGAAAAAAGAAGCTATTGTTAACAAGACAACATGCACAGATGCTAGGTGATAAGGACGTAGCTGCAGTTAAATGGAACGAGATAGGGGAATTGTTAGATAAAGCATAGGCTTCAATTCTATATTGGTTGATTGGTGAAATCACACAAGTCTAAAAGCATTTACTTCACCACCTCAGAGAGCAAGGACCCTTGGGTCAGCTCTTTGTGTGTTTTTTTTTTTCCTTTAAGCTGGTTTTGTTTTGTGTACAGCTGGCTGAAATATCCAGGGAGGATGCCATAACAATCTCTCTCTCGCTCCGAAATTTCTGTTAACCACAAAGAAAGCACGTATTGTACCAAAGATTATATGCTAATGAAGCAGTGTGTAATATATGGAGGTATTTGTGTCCATGCTCTCAAGCTCTCAATAACTGTTATAGCATGGCTCATACAAAGACTAAGCTACTGTTTTAACCTTCTACTCCAGTGAACAGTGATGAGAAAATTGTTATTTAGGGCCAACTATCCTGATAAACATCAAGGCAGTGTAAGGACATGACCCCAAATATTCGAACATTTAATTTTTTTTCCCTTGGAGTGTAATAAACAGTGGTTTTAGCTTCAGTCATACTTAGGATTTAAGAAAAAAAAACCCAAACAAAACAATGAACCTGACAATATTGCAACAAGGAGCAACTACAGAACTCAGAAGTCCTGAGAGTAATTTATATTGCTTTAGTTAAATGATAGCAGTGTCAAGCACCATGCAGCAGTAATGACATAGGATATATTCATTTCTACAGTTACTGAAAGAGCAAATAGTAATGAAATGGATCTCAGCAGCTTTAATTTTTTATATTGCTAACTGTATACTGACCACAGACAAAGTTTGCATAAAGTATTCTTGCTCATGTCAAAAGCCACTTATATTAGGTATTAAACCTTACTGATGTCTACTTTTTGTTTTTAAAATTAATTAATACTATTTCACTTTCTGCTTTGCAGTAGCTGAATAGCTGGTTTCCTGGTTACTCTGACTCATGGCAACAGTGGAAATCCAACTTTACAGATGGATGAGAAAAAGAGGAGCAATTAAAATGAAAAATTCTGAGTATTTTCTAAAATAGCTTGCATCAAATTTAGAGTGTTTCATCCTTAGATATCTCCCGAAATAAAGCCAATACTAGTAGAAGACTTATACTTGCCTAAAGTTAGAATAGAATAGTATTGTTCATCTCTTATTTGCAAACACTTGCCTGTACTAACTGATGATCAACATCTCTTAAACAGACATTGCTCACAAGGAACCTGGTAAATGTTACCATCAGTGCTGCAGATTTTAAGCAAATAGTTCTAAAAGCCTGTGTAGAAGCACTGAGTTGACACACTGTCTGTGGATGGGGCTGGGATCTTTGCCATGTTGTCAAATATCAGTTTCCAGATCAGTTAGGAATTAAAAGTTGGCTCAATTGGTGTGTGCTCAATACACACTCACACACGTGTGTATCTACACGTGCATAGATACACATACAGACACTTATGGGCAGGCCACTGCTCAAATGCTGAGGGAGCCTAAGGGCTGATCCCTGCAATGACCACAAAGCTACACACACCTGCCTAGTTTCCCACTGACACCATGAAGGCAGCCCTAGGCTCATCCAAAGGGCTGCAGAGGGCTGTGATTACCAGCACAGGTCAGGTAAGACACACTCATAGGCATGTGCTGGGGAGAACTTGTCCCCAGCAAAGGAACAAGATGTGCTTGCTCCTGCTTAAGGCTAGAATGATATGCACTCCAAACTAAGCCAGAGTTACTTGAGTGAGACTGAATGGTGACTCTTCCTCTCCCCTGCCCCTCCACAACCTATACAACAGCTCTGATCCAGGCAGTTAACACCAGGTTTTATCCCAGTGCTGTTCATCACTCCCCGTAAAAGAGAGGAGAGAGGGAAAAAAGGGTGGATTGTCTTGTAGCCCACTTTATTGCATCATAAGAGCCAAACAGACTTTGCATGAGGTACCTATGAATACCAGTTCTGGTACCAAAAGATACACAGGGATCTTGAGAAACATGCGGAGATCAGACACACATGTAGCTCACTCTTCTGTTTCACCTCACCAAAAAATATGGCCATGTGTGATTCTACTGATCTGCACTGGGTTAAAACACAGAGAGGTACCACTACCAGTCAGAGGAAATCCCTACCCTTACTCCTTAGCACCCAGCAAAGGATTGTCCCACACACTCTGGAAATGGGGAAAAAGTAAACCAAGGAACTGGGTATCCTAAATCCATAGATTATACCCTTTATGGACAACTTGTCCTCTCTTAGCACTGTCTTGGCTTTCAAGACTCAGAAACCACTATACCTTGTCAGAATTAAGCCCAATGAACCGTTCTCACAGTAACTCACAGAAGGTTTGCATGCAGAAAATCAGCCAATTTTAGGCTTTATCATCTGCCCATTCTTCCCTCATCCCCCTCACAGTGCCAGCCATTTGCTCTCAAAAATATAGTGAAATTAAATAATATAATATACTTACAGCCAGATACATAGCTGCATATATGCTTAGTGCTGCTTCTTTGGATGGGAAAGTCTTTCTGGCTTTCATGATAAGGTCTGGATTTCCAGTACAGGCATGTACGCTACTGATGAATTGTGTATACTGTTTACATCCAAGTGCCGTATAGTTGGGTTTACAAAGTGCAAGAAAATGGGGTGCAAGATTCCCTGTTACTACTTGTCCAGCATTTACAAAGATGTCCGTAGCAAACAGTCCAAATGCGTAAATTCCTAAAGAAGGAAACAAAGAGTTAAATTTCCTGACAATTTATAGTATTTATCACAGCAATAGACCAGCTTCTTCCATTCAAGAACATGAAAAATTCTCCCATGTACTGTACCCTAAAGACCATGGCTCATGCTGGAGATGGTATTTTCCTACAAAACTGCAGCAGCAACAGTGCAGTGTACCCACACACCTGATGTCTCTCCCATCTTTCACAGGAACGCTCACCCCTTGTGCAAGTAGCCTGCTTTCCTAGGCCCCACAGCCATGCATAACCCCTGTTTGGGATAGCTGGCTTTACTGGTACCTAACTTTTGCCCATGTCCACTAGCAGAAGTGACACAGGGAAATTCTTCACTCGATAAATCTGCTTGAAAACCAAGGTCAGACCCTGATGGAGAAATAACTTATGAAGTCATAACACAAACTGGAAAAACTATTTTTTTCCCCTTGCAGCTGTAAAGAATCTAAAGTACTGAATAATTCAATATTGCCATGCACCAGTTGTCTTCATCTGCCTGCTACTGGGTAAATCTCTATGCATGGCATAGAGTCACAGTATCAACACAGTGAGCTAAAGATTTATGTATTTGAGGAACTACTTATGCTAAAGAGTTTTTTAAATCAGACATATCAGCAAAGCATTAAGCACATGTACTCATTCATTAGAATGTAAATGCACATATCTGATTACTTAAAAGAAAACAGATTTCTGCCATTCTGAAGTCCCTTTCTATCCTTTTGTAAATAGAAAATGAGCTCTGGAAGAACATGCAAACACAGCAGCCTGACCAGCAGGCAAAACCAGTGGATGCTTGTTCCAATTTCACCTGAGCTATAGATTTCCCCCTGTATTTCCATGAGCAAATCACCTTACCTTTCCCATACTCCAATTCACCGTGAATACAGGGTGAGTTCTAGAAAATCCCAGTTTCGTGGGGCACTATGAGGACTTTAATAGATCAACATCACAGCAGACATAATTCCACAGAAACATACATTTATAAAGGTCAGGATTTTTCTTAGCAAAGCTAGAGAACCAGGGCTGATTTCTGGGATCCTGGCTGGTCAGCAATGTCACACTAATGTTAATTCCTCCCAGGATGCTAGACTTTGGTGAGCAGCACATTGTGCCTTGGCTGTGTCACTTCACAGAGAGGCCTTTCAGCCAGCCCCGAGGGTGTGCACTGCACAACACAGGTGGACAAAGCACTCTGGGGGAGCATAATGGGCAGTGATGGCTCATCTGCTGGAACAGCAGAGAGGCCTTTGTTCACTCCTGCCACCCCTACCAAATTTTTTTTGCTTCTGTGAGGAAAGAAGGGACCACTGAGTGGGAAGAAAACTCAGGCACTGATTACACAGAGAGGAACTGGAGTGGGAGGAGCTCCTCATCATCACTCTGCACCTCCTCCAGACCTGTACAAGGCAGTCTCCTTACAGGGAGCAATCCCACTCTGGGAAGGCAGGCACAGCTGTTACACAAACACTGCAAATACAGACACAGCTGCACATGCCTCCCTCCCCCTACAACTGGGACACACAGCAGGATTAGCTGCCCCAAGGCTTCATTCCTCCAGCTGTTTCCATCAGATGCAACCATGAGAGAGAAGTAAACAGCAGAACTGAGCCCTGCTGTGGCATCCCTACACGTATTAAAAAGCAGCATCTGAAAAAGTCCAATACAAATTTTGAGTGGTGGGACTTCTCCTTCCAAACACATTTAGAACAAACTACGTAGAAAAGATGACATCGCATAGCTACTAAAGTCAATGGGGGAGTTTCAGCCATTTTCAGCCAAAACCAGTGTAGCATGGATTTTACACAGTTTTCTGCTAGAAACTATAATACAATATCCAGGCTAAGAAAGCAGATAAACCAGCTTGGCTTCAAACACACATTTACATCCCAATGTCAACTTTGGTGTGTGTATGTCTACTATCAGCTACAGATATAGCACAAGGATATCACCTTTCTCCACCTCACCCCACTTCAGGCCTGCTGGTTGTTTTTACCCCCCAGTTGTCCTAGTTTTTTCTCCTTTTACTGCCATTTCTGCAATTGTGTTTTAATCCAAACTTCCAAAAAGCTTCATCTGCTACTTAAAAAGGAAACTACACCAGAGTTAAGACTACACATGAAATGTTATACAGTTATCTGAATATTTTCCCCAGTCCAAAATTAAGACATAATTGATCACTCTCACCATTCAGAAAATGAAAGCAGTAATTTTGCTCATACCAAGGAATCTGATGGTCCTGCGCACCAGTGGATTTATATAACAACAGTCTCCAGTTAATATTGTTTTCTCTTGGTTTTCAAAATCCTTTGTAGCTAACTGTAGACAAAAGACTGCAGTTTCTCCAACGATAATCTTAGGGGAGGAGAAAAAGGGAGAGAAATGGTGCATCAGATTACAGCAAGAAAAATACACTAATATTACAAAGACAGACATCTCATCTTAAAGAAACAAGACCAAACCAGCACAAAAGACAGCATAAGTGAATCAAGTTCTGTACATTAATCTTCTTATGAGGGAAATATGCCTTATGGCTTGCTTTACTTTATTTGCCTTAAAAGAGAATAAATTATTACAACCAGGATTTGTAGTCGACATAACATAACCTAGTTTTCAGGATGAAGGGAAAGAGAAAGAAATCTATTAGTTCAAGAACAACAGATCACATAATGCACAAGATCAGGACCAAAGTAAAGGCCTAATCCTAGAAGATGCTGAACATTTCAGTTTCCATATGGCATTCACTGACACACAGCACTTCGCAGGGTTGAGCTTTAAATTTTGGACTAAGGTAGAGAGAAAAAGGAAAAAAAAATCATAACAGAGCTCCTGTTCACATCGAGATTTGGTTTGCCACTAGGTACTTAAGAGGGTTTGATTCACATTTTGCTAGCTAAATTTATCAACTCTGGCTTTAGCTCTATTCCTCATGCTTGAATAAAGTGTCACCACTGATATTTTAACATTAAGAATGGCCTATTTCATATTCACTCCACCAAAATAAATAAAATTCTCATGTCTATATATCATTCACTTTATGACTGGCAAAAAACCCCATAAAAATCACCAAGTGAAAAAAAAATGTATTTTGAACGTAAAATATTTTCTCTAGGTTATGTATTTACCTGTACAACAAAACATGACCTTTAATTAATTCACTACAATTATGGACTGAGACTTGATAGCCAAAGCCAAGACTTCAAGCAAGTATCTATCTAAAGCTACAATATGAAGCTTTATGGCAGGGATAATTTAAAAGCAGAGCAGAAGGGTCAAATACTGACCACTGGATTCTAATCTTGATTCACTGTGGGACTCACAGGCAAGGCCCTTCCACTCCTCTACATGAAAAACTTAAAGCTTATTGACAGGTACATCACACTTTCATCAACAAGAATGAAGACTACAGAAGTGAAATCTCAATACTCCACAAATACAAGCAATAATGCCATCAAATCTGATTAATTGCTGAGATTTTTCTAAACCTTTGCCCTAACAGGAAAATATAAATCTTTTCCTATATCAGAATAGGTCTGAACAGTTCTACAAAATAAAATAATCTGTGGGCACTGGCTCATATGCACATTATTTTGTCAACAGGAAGGATGCAATTAATGACCTTCCTTAGCTCTTTGTAGATTATGCAGAGACCCTTGGGCTAAATTGTGGAGGAAAGCGCTACTTATAAATAATGTGGCACAAGTAACAAAAATAACTCTGGAGGCAACTATGTAAAAAGCAAAATTTAATTTGTCACCACAACAGTCATTATCTATTACTTTAGACTGGCTTCAGATCCTAGTGGAATTTTTAGATAAAACAGAAATTTCAATACCTGAACTAACAAATATCCTCTCTCTATTGTGATGCAAGCATATTTTCAGCCCAGTGAAGTAGAATTGCTTCATCTATAATTAGCAAATGATCGGTATACATGAAAAATAATTCAACCTTGAATTCAAGATCATCCAAATTATGAGAAGGAGAATTCAACCTAGTGATCCCTATAGCTCTCATGAAAAAACATACCAAAAATATCAGTTTTAACGTGATTCATAAAGGTGAGAACAGAAACACTAATACTTTTACTGTGAGTCACAGTAATGCTTTTTTTTCCTCTCAAGGACAAGGCAACCTGAATAGAGTCAGATTCTGGCTTTAATTCTTTCTGCCAAACTCAACAGATTTCAGTAAAATTTTCACAGATTTTGAAACTCCAGGAAAGAGCAGAATTCAGCATAAAGGAAGCATCTGTGAGTGCTCAACCTTTTGCAAGAACACCAGAGTGCCAGCAAGCTCAACTCTCTAGCTCTGAGCAAAGACTGAATCTGCTGATCTAAGAATAAAAGTTGACTTCTTGGCTGGTAGGGAAGCTGGGCTTTACTAAAGCAAGAACTGCTTGTTCAGTTATAGGGAAGGAGATCCTCACTTCCAGCAATGTCTTCATCAGCTGCATCTAGATCTTTATTGCTGCCAAGAGCTTTTCCTTGTTACATTTCCTGTCTTTGATGGTGACCTGTATGAAGAAAACTCTTTGCTCCAAGAATAGCAGCATTCAAGTTCCTAGCTGAACAAGAATACTCTAAGGGTGGGCACGTAGGTGCAAGGGTCAGAAGGATGTAGAATTCAGCTAAAGACAAAACTTCTGCTACAGAAGGCCTAGTGCTCCACTGTCAGAAGTAATAAGAGTCATTGAGCACACAAGGCATTCATCTCTAGGCTTCCGTGGATTTGCTTCGATAGAATCCTTCTAGAATTTGGCAATAAATACAGCTTCTTTATTTTTCTGTACTGGCAGCTCAGCTAGAGCTGTTCTCCTTCCTCCATCCTTCAGCACAAGCACTGCTCATCTCAATAATCAGCCTATTGATGTTTCAGAATTGGAAGAAAAATCCTTTTCAATCTCAATAAATCCCAGGAGAAATTCTTCTTCCCAGTGCAATTCCTTCCACTTCTCTCCAGCATCACTGGCAATAATCAGCTCTACAGGGCAGAGGAAAAGGAGAGCAATATCCCCCCTGCACTTTACAGCAATTTGCATGCCTGGTATATTCCTGGAAGGAGCAATTTCTGTATTCCTGCTGGCACAGGAACCACCATCACCCCTTCCACTGCATATGCGAGTTGTAACCAGCCAACAAATGACATTTAATTTAACAGAATTATTTGTGTACTTCTTCTCTAAGTGTTGGGGCAAAAGGTTTTTTTAACTTTTTTCCAAAAAAAAGTTCCAAAAGTTTTTCCAAAACTGGCAGTGAAAGATTGCATTGGAGAATCTGAATGTTCGGACAACATAAACACCTGGACAAAACTACACAAGCTCAGGTACAGAAATAGGATTGCAATGAAAAACAGAGGATATTAGAAGCATCTTTTACCTTATTCTAACAGGGTCCTACTGCTTTAGATCACTGTACGAATTTCCCAAAGTTATGTATTAAAATTCTTAGCTCACAGATATTTTAACAGTTGTTAAAAGCAGGGGAGGCCATCCTTCCCTAAGGCCGTCCTTCCATTTTGACATACAGCTACAGACATAAAGTATAAGGAAAAGTACAATTTTCATCTGAAGTCTAACAGTACAAAGTGCAGGCTCTCCAGTATTCTGAAGAACATATGTATAAACAACTTTCAGAGTCCTTAGATAAAAACACAGTGTACGTAAGTGTTACAACAAGGAACGAGACCAGGACGATCATTTACTCTTATGGAAGCATATAAAAAATATTAACCCAGCAAAAATTAAATTACAGAAGTTCTTGAAAGCATCTCCATGGCAATCATATTCTGTCTGTGATGCGACAATCCATTTGACAGCCAGGAGCAGAATTTGAGAGGGATGAGATCTAAAATTAATATTTCTTCTTGCTTCACATCTTAACTCCATATTAATATATTAGCTGATTGATTTTCATGGTGTGTTTATATTAGCAATACATATTTGCATTTATTGTCAACCACCTAATTCCTGTCCCTTTCCTTGTTTTCTTCTCAGGATTCTTACAGCATTTTGCACACATTCCCTACACTTACTCCTTCCTCCTAAGTAAGTCCAGGTTTTTTCTGTATTAGTCATTTTTCTGAATCCAGGCAAGCTGCGCCTAGTTTTAGCACTGCATGTCAATTAAAAAATCTAATTTGTCCTCCCATCCAGTATATTCTTAACTTGGTTCTAAATTCTGTGTTCTTTTCAACTCAAAATGTCAAGCCTGACTCATTCACAATATTAGAGCTAGAGCAGCTCTGACATTGTCGATTTCCAGTAAACTGACTCCATAAACAAACCTCCCCTAGTGTCTTCTATTCTATACAACACCCAGCACCTATATAAATAAATTATCTTAAATCTGCACTTCTTAAAACAATAATGAGGCTTACTTTATGACCTACATTCTCATATATTCCACATAACTCCCTATAAAGCCCCAGGACTCAAGTGAGACTTAAATATTCACTTGCATGACAAGATATCTGAGGATGCATGAATATGTTTAAACAAGATAAATCCTGAAATGTAAGGTTGATAATCTCTATTTGGGATTAGGAAATAAATTTCTGTGTATACAGTTATAGACCTTTCCAGCTAACACCTACTTTAGGCTACACAAATGTTCAAGAAGTATTTCACACAGGCTAGGGAACGTCAGAATACACGATTCCCTCTCTGCCAATTCTCAGGGTTATGCTGTAACTACAGCAACCACTCAGATAGATGAGTAACACTGAAAAGTGGTTACTGCATTAAAAAGATAACTAAAGATTCATCCATGTGCTCAACTCGTCAAGTTAAGAACATTTTTCAATAATGTGCATTGTAGTTTCTCTTCTGACTTCATTTCATTCATTGTGTTTCTCCAATTTAGGCATGACTTGAACAGTAGCCAAGGCTTCTATGAGACCATCTTCAAGAAATAACCTTGGGGTAATGAGCATCTCAGGCAGTCCATAGCTCTGCTTTTCTCTCTAAAATGAACTCCCTCATTCTTCCTTATCAGGCAAGAAGGGAAGGTAGGAAATGAAGCTAAAAATCTTGGGAATGATTTACATATCTCTAGGAATTCTGTTATCAATTAAATTGCATGGCCTCCATATTCATTTCACTTATGAGTTCCCACTGTGGTGCTGATCTCTTCTAAAAATATGGCTTCTATATGCTTTGTTATTCCTGCTCTTTACCTTGTCTTTTTAACTTTTGAGACCATGGGCTATTCCTGGCCTATTTCCTCTTTAAAAATGCCATCCATGTACCAATGAGCATAGTGGCTTCAGTTTGGGAAATCCAGCAGCATAAACCTTGGCCTTTAGTGATGTTGAAAGTAAAGCTTGGCTCTCCACTTGAAGCTAAAATTGTTGAGTGAGGTGACAGCCCTGGCAGGAAAAGCAGCAACAGTATTTCCAGCAGGAGCGATTTCAAGCTCATTATGCAGAGCTTTCCCTTGAGGCCATTTTCTTTGTGTTTTTCTTGTTCTCATTGCTTCTTGCTTGCTTAAACTGACAGCAGATGCCCTGGTCAATTTTCAGAGAAGTACATTTTCTATAGTAACAAATGACCAGTAGTTTTGCAGAAAATGAAAAAATAAATACTAGATAAATCTGTGTGGTATTGATTAAATACAAAATATCCTTCTCTTACATTCAGCATGAGGATATAGGACCATACTGCATATCAGCTTCTAAAGGCCTACAGAAAAGATGTAAAAAAGAAAATTGTTTTTCTAAAGTAAGATTTTGCAAAAAATACTCAGCATTTTAGAGCCTGTAAATTTTGTTTTAAAAATATGTACTCCCCATACTTGGTTATTTCTGCTTACAAAAGAAAAATAGCAGTAGTGAGTTGTTAAAAACCAAAGTTCATGGACAGAAACTCTCTAACTAATTAAAGTTAGACAGTGCTATGTATTTACTGGCACCGGTGGGCACCATGGGAGTAGTCTCAGAAAGGCATGACCGCGCCGTATAAGGTTTTTTGCCTTCTATTTATTTCCCAAAATAATACATATGCATAACCCCAGCACCTCCCATCCCCACTTTGTATTAAAATGAGGTTATTAGTCCTTCACACGTGCGCAATTCTTCTCTTGAATTGGGTCGGTGGTCTCAAATTGGGTCAGTGGTCCAGGGACGAAGTCAGCAAGGTCTTCATCAGGTCTCTGTGACCCTCTGGCACAATCCAAGGCCCCCTGCTTCATGATGGATTAACACCGAGTCCAGCTGCTGGGCATTGTTCTACTGGTTTCAATATGTCCTTATAATGGTTCACTTGCTCCACTTCCTTCTACAAATAAGCTCATAATATAACAATTAGCTTTAGCTTAAGCATCTAATAGTCATTAACCTATCGTTGGTGTATCTAACTTCAATATTAATTGGTTCTAACCCTCAGCTAAAATCTTAACCCTTTAAAATCATGATTCAGTAGAAGATTACATATCTAATAGTGAAATATTATCTGCTTTACTTGATTCTCTGTAGTGCGGAGTAAGGCTATATGCTACAAAACAGTAATGTTACTTTTGACAGGAACAAATATTCTTTATTTCCCTTTTAAATACATTGTAGACATACTCAGTCTGTAACAATGGTAAAGGCTACTCTCTTCACAAAGACTTTACCGGTATTTGAAAGCAATAGCCAAGCATTTATAAGCAGGAAGCCAGAAATGAACCACATGAGAACATAATCACAGAGATGTGGACAACTTCATCTCCTCCGGAGCCCATCTGTGGTGTCCAATGGGCAAAGCCTCTGCAGAGCAGCACCAGGGCTGAAATCCCACAATGCCAGAGCAAAGGTTGGTTACGTAAAAGGTAATTTAGAGAAACAGTTACCAGGCCCTGCTGCTCTGAGTGTAACTAAGAGAAGGCCATCACCAGAGGGCCACAACTGGTGGCACATGAGAGCAAGGCCTTACATTGCACTCGGTGCTCTGGGACTGAGGCAGGGCATTGAGCACACAGCCCAGGGGGTGTGCCCGCCCCGCTGGGCTCCCCTCCGCACTGAGCTCTGCATTGCACCCACTGTGTTTGCCATTGCAGCTCCTGCCTGCTGAACCTGAGCCCTGCTGGGCTCCCCCCAGCACTGAGCTCTGCATTGCACCCGCTGTGTTTGCCATTGCAGCTCCCGCTCGTGTCTGCGGAACCTGTCGTACCACTCTGAGATGAAGAACACGCAGCTGCTCTGCACTGCAGCTCCCCAGGTGACTAGAAATGGCCAGGATGTGAGGAACATGCCCAGGAACACCAATGTGGCAGTCTGGGGGCCAAGTAAGTGTCTGGCACCTGGCTCTAAAACTATCTAAATGCTGGCAGTTCTACAATACTGACACGAGTATTCTTGCTGAACACATTGCAAGAGGTAGTAGATAGGAGACATTCATGAGAATTCTTGCCCATGCATCGAGCTATTCTAATTTTAAAAAATAACATCAAAAAACTAGAGAAAAAATGTTAATCTAGAGTAAATCTCTACATCTAAAAAAACCCTAGTAAATGGTGAGGGGAAGAGAGAAAATTAATTCAAAACTTCCTTCTAAAGGCATAAATTCACATTTCCAACTGTGAAGTTACTTTAGGCTCAAATACTCCAGATAAGATTATAACAGGAAATTCTCACAGTTTTTAAATTGTTCTCATTTTCTTTTTACAAAAACCAAGGATGCCATTATGCAAAGTTTCCAAACTCCACACTTCACAAACACACCTCCTTAGGAAAATGAATTGTAATATGACCAGATATCAACTGATTTTAGTCTCCTGATCTCTGATGGATACATAAAAAAGGTTTTTGTTAAATATAATTATTTCATTAAGGAGTTTGAAAAAGAATTCTACATCACATTTTTTCATTTCTCTCAAGCACTTAACTTCAATCTTTAAAATATTGTGGTATTTGTGAAGGAAAACAAAATGTTCAAAGCTCTATGATTTATCTTCTCTATTAGAAGATGAATTTCATATGTGTTAATCTCTGCACTCAGCTGTATCAAGGAAGTCTTCCATTGGACTTTGAGCGACACACGTGGAGAAGACTGTGGTTCTTTATGACCTGGCCTTGGTGAACTCCTTTGTTTCTTCACTGGCCAAGAAAACTGTACATTGTTCTGTCCGCTGAGGCAGACTGGTGTCCTAACCTTTCTGTACATTTTGAAATTATGATTCCTTGATAAACACAATACCAATGCATCTGATTCCCATACCACTGATCATTTCCAACAGCAATGTTACTCTGTATTTTAAGCCTTAGGTGATCTAGGCAACTGCGCTTTTCTACCAGGATGAACATTCAATTGCAAAATTCAGCATAAACGGCCTTTCATCCCTGTTTGAATAAAATCTGATCACATAAAAGGCATCTCTTAAAGATTCTGGTCACAAAGTAGTGGTTTTACAGTCAGTATATGACTGTAGCCAACTGTTCTCAGAGGCTCAGAAGAAGGAGAATATCTGTATTTCTCGCTTATCCCACTGTCTTACTTCTAGCTCACTTCTACTCAAGGCCAGATATGTTTTGCAGATATATTATTCCAGAGATCAGTTCAAGGAAAGCCACTTTCACTGAATTGCCATTGCCATCAAACAATGGAAAATGGGGGACCAAACACTGGAACAGCATAAGTACCCTGTGTTTTAAGAGAGCTATGAGAAAAATATGCTGTATGTAAGATTAATACCTGTAAGATTCCACAAAAATTGTTTTCTGGATTTTTGTGGCAAAATATGTATGTCTACAAAACTGGTTTATTACTTATGTTTATTATTATCAACCAGTATTTGATTCATAATGATAAATTTAAGTAGACAGCCCAATAAAATAATTTTAAGCTTTTTATTAAAAATGACCTTCAAAATAAAATAGCTCTCTTTGTAATCACATAAGAAGCTCCACTTCTACTAATAATAGCCTGTGTATAAGCACCTCTTCCTTTACCATAACCTTAGGCTACAGTATAATTGCCAACAAATGAAATACATGAAGGTCATCAACCTTTTCTAGTTGAAATCCAAGGCAGTAACCTCACTACCTTCAACAGGAGCTGGATTAGCTGTTAAAACTATGGCCCTCTAGGTTAAGAGCAATACCTCATCCAA
The DNA here is from genome assembly GCA_013399835.1 of Leptocoma aspasia. Lineage (NCBI taxonomy): Eukaryota > Metazoa > Chordata > Aves > Passeriformes > Nectariniidae > Leptocoma > Leptocoma aspasia. The sequence goes on along the minus strand of VXAX01004318.1, from coordinate 3,458,235 downwards.
AGTCTGGAAATAGGTCTTAGCTATGAATACTGTCCCAAGAAAATAATAAAGCAAAACTAGGAAGACAATCCAATTTTACAGAGAAGCAGTACCAAATATTTGAGAAAGAGGTTTAACAGGTCAGATAAATCAGAAAGCTAAATCAAAAAATGCAATGCCCACTCTGGAACATATTAACTTGTAAGTCATTCTTCTAATATACTTCATGTCTTTACAATGTAAACATTACTGCAAAGAATCCAGGTGTCATTAAAAATGAGCTTACAACACTTTAAAAGCCCACGCATAGAAGCATTTGGTCTAAAACTGACTTATTCTGAGCTGTCTCACATTAGGGTTACTTGTGCATAATATGTGCATTCAGCATAAAACCAGCAGTAAAATTACTCAGTAACAAACCCTGACAGTATTAATCCACACACTTGTAGTGCCTCTGAGAGCCAGGAAACAAGTGACCAAATAAAAGCTTTCAAGTGGAGACACTTGACAGTACACTTTGCACTGACACTTGAGGAACACAGTCAAAGAGAATGACTCTACAGAAGCTAACTTTTGAAGCTTCACTGACCAGGCAAACTCATGACGTTATTCCCAGAACAGTCACTAGTGATGCTGGTCGGGGGAAAGGATGCAAAAGGAAGGAGCTCAGAAGTGCCTCTTCTAGCCTCACTTCAAACAACCAGCAAGCCCAGATACAAAACAATGGGTGACCATTCCCCCTGCATCTCCTCCCTCAGAATTCTAAGCTGTAATTTCACAGTGTGCAATTATTTCTCCTTAAAAATGTTATTATAATAAATTATGGTACTGAAGTGATGTTTATTAGAAACAGAATCTTAATGAAGTCTTACAGGTGGAGGTAGAGGCCTGTTTATGAGAACAAGAAGCTTTAATAAATACTTACCCCTGCTCTTAACAATGCAATGGGAATGAATTAGCCAGCAAGCTTTTTCACAAAGCATTGCACAGCAGTAGTATATCCCATTTATCTTTATTTGATAAATACACAAGTAGAAAGATCTTTTCAATAATGATACTGTATATTCTATAGATCAAATATGGTGGATTTTCTTTATGGGGGGTTTCTCTATGGTGGGTTTTCTGCAAATATGATTTGCACCACTTTTGTCACTCTTTCAACTCCGCTACACAATGTCTATTTTACTGCTCCTGCCACAAATCCAGATGGCTGCAGATGTGCAGCTGGCAACACTATGTTGTCTGACCCTGTTTAGAAGTTTACACAATGCAGTGCTTCAATTAAGAGGAAGTCCCAAGTGCCCTCATTGGCACAGCAGCCAATGAGCTGAAACAGGAGTAGCAAGAGTGGGAAATTTCAGCAAAAATTTCCTAGTACAGGAAATGCCTACAAGACAGAGGGGAGATTGTATACTTTGCTGTGAAGACAGTAGAGCATAAAACCAGCTCTTTAAGGCATGCAATGGTATTCTCAAAACTAACTGCAAAGTCTATTGGCCGAAGTAAGCCCAGCTACTCTTCTTCAATATGTGACTGTATCTCTTTCCACTCATGAAATAGTGCATAATGGTTTACCCTAACAAGGATCACCTCCTTTGCACAGATCTGTAAAATAATAGTAAATACGCTGCTGGCTTTAGCAAATATCTTGAAAAAAGCTCAAGTGGTGAGAGAAGTGTTTTAAGGATGAATGAGTCTTTTTAAAATTTTTAGATCTTATGAAACTCTGACACTGACTGTCTTCAAGGCAGACTTTATAATAGCTGGTTTTTGGTCTTCACTGTGAAGACAATAAAGGATATTATATAAAACACATACTGTTATGTAAATGTACAAACACATATTTTTAGCCAGTCTTGGATGCAATCTCATTATTGGAGCAATTTAAATTACTACAAAGAGAAGCGCAAAGCGTGCTGCAATGAAAGGTGCTTGCACGCATTCAGTGATAACAATTTAAGTATTCTGGTGTAAAAGAATAAATTCTTTGAGGCATTACACTTTTGCCATTGTTATTCAAGGTTAAAAGTACATGTGAACTAAACTATGGATACAAGTCAACCATGTAAACATGACTTTTTCTGGCAACACATTGTGCATACACACTTGCATGTGTAAATGTCCTTAGTTTTTTTAAAGAAATAGTCTCTGCTCTATAATTACCATGCACTCCTAATCACACAACAATCACAATCAATTCAGAAACAAAAGAAATACTGAATAAAGCTGTAGTACAAACTATTAAAATTAATGTGGTTCCAGAAAAAGATTTTATCAGCACCAAAGTCATTCAGACACAGCACTCCACCTCAGGAAAGCCTTGCGATTTCAAATAGCACTGAAGCATGTGATTAAACTCCATCAACACCAAGATAATTCATTAGCAATACCAAGATAAATTAACAATCTAGCTCTGGTATAACTGTTCATGCACAAATCTCCTAGTGCTTTACAGAGAAGCCTAATTTCACAGCTACCATTTGACAGCTAGGCGTTAACGGCTATGTGTCCATCCTGCTTGAGTGGTCAGATCCCTTTATCAGGCAAAGCCTGACAGAGCTCACAGCCCAGCTCTGTACATTCATTCTGCCAGCTGCAGATGTCCCCAAACCACTCACATGGCCCAAGGTCAATCTGCCTACAAATCTCATCTGCCTTTGCTAAATGCTCTGGAAAGAGTCCCCGTGACCGAATGAAGTGCTGACTTCAGTGAGCACTTGGCAAAGGGGCCCATCCTAACAGCCTGAATGTCCCCACACCATTCACATGGAACATGCTTACGGCCTACAGCCTCATGCAGCACAAGCTCCCCAGTCCTCCCCTGGGCCTCTCGGATGCTCAGACTCATGTCTGTGCCCTTTGAAGGCACGATGGCAGCAGCCTCAGGCCTGACCTCATGGCACAGCCTTCATACACCCCAACAGGGCCAAGGACACTCCTCAGGAACAGGAAAAGCAGAAACTGAGCAGTGGAGAGGCTCTGGACATCTGGCTCAATCTATGTCAGTATGATCTAAGTACTATTAAGTATGTACTGAAGCTTGGGCATGTCCCCACGTGGTTCTGCAGAGAGCTGAACTCACCACAGCCCTGCACTTGGTGGCTCAGGCACCAGCCATGAGCCACCACACCCTGGGAGGCTCCCCCTTCTCAGCAGAGCCCTGCCATGGACAGCCTGCACAGGCAATCTGTAAAACCCAACAAACTAACACATCCTGGGCTAAGTCTTGATTAAAGCAGGTCAAGCTCATGCTCCCCACAGGCTGCAAGTTCATGTTGTTGGTTACTGCTGACACAGCTGACCTGTGATTAAGAAATCTTTAAGCAGAATTAATTCAGTCATGTCTGAGCCCTAAATTGCAACAGACAGGTCACAGAAATCCCTATTACTACCCAAAATAACCATACTGTGAAGCTGAGTCCCACTTACGGATTCTAATATTTAATACTTGATTTATAAAAAGCCAAACTATACATTGAGCAAAGAAACCCTCATAATATTACTCAAAATTTGAATGATAAAAAATAAATTGTAGGACTGATCCTTTCTAGAGACAGCATGGAGCCTACCAACCTAAAAGAACAGGTGTTTCAATATGCTGTAGAGAGAAAGAAAAAAAAAATCTGAATAGCAGAATACTGTTAGGCTGACTTATGTTCTTGGTAGTTGCTTTTTTCCTAATTATTATTTAGAAAACTAAAAACTAATTATTATTTAGAAAACTAAAAACATACTCTTTAACCTGACATGGATGAGAGGCAAGAAATAATAACAGCAGAGAAAGAAAAATAATATTTTTAAAACATAGCTATACTACATTTATAATTGGCTGTACAATAGCAAGTGCATATGGTTAATGAAAATTTCATAAAAATATACCATGCATAATAATTAGAAAATTGATATTTATGACACATTTACACAATACACACAGAACTACAGATAATTGTACACTGTCCAGACTGGCAACCAGAAGTGGAATCCGCAATCTGAGTTTTCATACCGTATAACCAGGAAGGTTTTTTATGGTGCCTCATACCCCAGGAAGTGGCACCCAGAATTAAAAGTCAGTTTCAAACCCATACTGAACAATTTTCTACACTAATAGGATCTAAAAAGCCTTAATATATACAGTCATTTTTCTACTGCAGATTTCTTAGCATTTTACATTGATTCTGATGCACAGGTATATAGAAGTGCTCTTAGCAAAGGCAGTTTGCCCATCAGAGATAGCAAGTGCTAGAACTTCTGCTTTCCTAGTCACTGTCCAACACCATGTTCATTGTACTATGTGCAAATACAAAGGACTTTGTTTTCAATAGATATTCCTCCTTAAAACACTATGTCTCATGTACAACTTCTTGAGTGCCAGAGATATGGTATATCCACTTCAGCTGGACTTTTTACTTGCAATCTGTGAGGTTACCCCATCTCTGCTAAATAAAAAACCATGTATGATGAAAGCTGGGGCACCATACACTTCAGTGTATCTGAGAGATGCTGCAAGAGCATATAAAGCTTTTTAAACATCACTCTGCTTTTAAGGCTGAAAAACACAGCTAAAGCTACTTACAATTCTACTTTGGCTGTCATTTATTATGTATCACATGGACACCCGTCTCCTCAATCCTGCATAATGTACAATGAGCAAGAACTGTTTAGCTGAAAAACTGATTATTACTTCAAGCCTACTATTTTAGATTATAAACAATGATAGAAATTCCTTAATCGCACAGGATTAGCTGGATTAACAATTTCTCACTTAAACATAAGTGCATCGTTTGTAGGACAAGCAGGCATTCAGCTGTTGCAAACAGAACCCTGCCTGCCTTGTTCACATCTGCTTGCCACTTTACTTCCAGAGAGCCCATCAAAGGATGAAGCATATGGCCTCGATATTGTTAGTGTTTGTAAATCACATGCATACCAAGCACAGCAGAAATACATTCAAGTGGAAGTACAAACATAACTTCTGCAGGCACCGTTCATGTAAGCCATCACACCACAACAGGAAGACAGACAGATAAAGAAGAATTTCCAAGAAAACACACAGTGGTTCTGAATTTTTAATTGTTTCTCCAGGTTATAGCTCTGTTGGATTAGTGGTTTAATGCTGAGATAAAACCAGCATCAGACTATCAAATCATGTATTTGTCTTGCTATGTATCCCAACAGGCCAATACTGACATCTGGTACACAAAGTTACTGCAGACCTAACAGCATGATTTATGTTTTTATTCTTAAGTAAAGCTGCAAATTATCCATTCACAAAGGAAGAGCATGAAATAAATTGTCCCTTGGCTTTAAACTTCCCCTGCATCCCAGACAAGGGCATTCCTCCTCTGAAAAAAGTGGCTTCCTGAAGTCCCCAGCAATTGCATATTTCAAAAAAACAAACAAACAAAAAAAAGGCAGCAGGTTTTACATATTTCCTACAAACACGTGGGAATGGAAAAAGAAACCTATCAAAGAAAGAAGATGCAGCTGTGCACACAGGTTGAAAGAGAGCTGTGATGACAGGCACCAAATGAGCCCTGCAAGAACAATGTGATCACAGAGTAAACAAAGTATTCTGGCAATTCCTTATTCATGTAAAGTTTTAACAGCTGAAAAATGTGCCAGCAAGAGAAAGGTACATAAAGCAAAAAGCTTTAGCTTTTTGATATATAACCTATATAATAATCCTGGAATTATTTTCTTTGTTTAGCTAATTAGTTTCCCAAAACCATTTCCATTTGATTTTAGAGGCTGCTTAGTTTACCCAATTCATGTAAGTCAGGATGTAAAACTTTAATCTTCTGTTGCTTTATCACTGTCTTATCAAAAACAGCATCATGAGATGTTCAAATATCATAATAAAAGTTCACTGTTCCCAGAAAAAGAGCGCTAGGATAGACTGCATACCTTGCTGGGCAATTCCTTAACTTTGCCAGTAAATTGTACATAAAACTGAAAACTTGAATATCTTCCTACATATCCTTGGGATTATTTGGCCCTCTAACACAGCTGCTGGCAACTGTTCATCTTTGCATTATTTATCAAGCTTCCTTGACTCTTTTCTAGCAGAAATGACAAAACACTTTTATCTCCTTCAGGATGCACAGGTCACTTCTTCAAGTAGCAGACCAGGAGAAAAGTCTGTTCAATTCTTAGAATCATAGGATGGCCTCAGCTGGAAGGGACCCTTAAAGATCATCTGGTTCCCAGTCCTGCAACCAGGCTGCTCAAAGCCCCATCCAACCCGGCCTTGAACCATTTTAGGGATGGGGAATCCACAGTTTTTCTGGGCAACCTGTTCCAGTGTCACACCACCTTCATAGTGAAAAATTTCTTCTTAATTTCTATTCTAAATCCACACCCTTTCAGTTTAAACCCTTGTCCTATCACCATGAGCCCTCATAAAAAGTCCCTCTCCACCTTTCCTGTAGGCCCCCTTTATGTAGGGAAAGGTGTTCTAAAGTCCTTCCAAATCCTTCTCTTCTCCAAGCTGAACCACCTCAGCTCTGTCACCCTGTGTTCACAGGAGACATGCTCCAGCCCCTTGATCTCCTTTGTGATCCTTCTCTGGACTCACTCCAGCAGGTTCATGTTATTCTTATGTTGGGGGCCCCAGAGCTGGATGCAGTAGTCCAGTGGGGTCTCACAAAAGTGGAATGTCCCTGTGCTTTAGTTTTTTCCAATACTATCAAGGTGTCCACAGAAGCCAAAGTGACTTTGTACCAGCCATGAAGTAGAAAAATAATCAGCCTAAAGCAGATTGAAGGAACCCTTGTGAAGGTAGTGGCTTTCTTTGACTAAGGTGAGGAATGAAGAAACAGCTCAGGCATGAGGCACAGCAAAATCACAGAAAATATTTCCAGGACTTTAATTCTAGATTATGCTTTTCCTCACATTATAGAAGACAACTGAGTATTTTGATGTCCCAGATATCACAATCTAGAACCCTTTTTCACGTCTGGCACTAAGTTACACACTAGCAGAATAATTCCAGTGAACTACAGGTTAACTAAAAGCTTCTCTGCCAGGAGCGTTTTGAGAACTCAGCCTGATAAAATTTGATCAGTCCCTGATGCCACAGCACATAGAATCACAGATATCAGAAGGAAAATAGGTACTAGCAGGTTCAGAAAGGAAGACTGAGATGGGAGGTGTCCAGTCACATCAGCTAGATCTATGTGCTGGAATCAAGTGGTGCAACTCCTTCAGGTCTCTGCATATTCTTCAACTGCTCTTGAGCTACTCAGACCTGGAGTATTAAGACAGCAGCAAAGACAGTGAAGAAGAAAGGAGACTTAGGAAAACTGTGCAGATACTTCAAAAGGTAGCTTCTCTTTTTCAATTTTCACATAATGATCTTGTTTTTTCTTAAGCATCGTGGTACAGTAAATTTGGTACAAGAACTATGATATTGCATCTTTCACTTTACAGTCTTTCTTTTGCCAGGATTCAAAATTTCTTCCTCAAAGGAAAGAGTTACTGGCTAAAGCTAAGCTTAAGGCAGAATGTCTGTTTTTTTGACATCCATTCCTTGTTTGGGATGTGCCAAATCTAAAGATTCCTCCAGTCCACTAAAAAAAAAGAAAAGAGAATGCAATACTTGATGTCTAAATGGCAAATATTTTTTCACTGATGACATTAAAAGTATTATCCTAAAACAAATTAGTCTTTAATTGGCTTGCAGAGAAAATACAAATATGCTAGGAACTCACCTAGGCAAATTAAAGTATATATTTTATGGATAAATGCTATAATCATATTTGTTACTTGGAAATAAAAACAAACAACATTTGCATAATTGAACTATTTACATATGTTAATGAAAATGTGTCAGTATCTCCTCCTGGCTTTTATATGACAGTCAGCATACATCTTAGGTCCAATACATCACATTTTATACCAGTTACTGTTTAAACAGTTTTGACATTTTAAGTAATCCATATTAGCATGTGGAATCACTAAAAGAATCCTTGAGTGCACTTCACAGTATTTTAAAGAGGTCAAAATTATTAACATCTACCAGGAAGAAATAATGCAGAACTGATCACTCTATAGATTCTGAAAACATGAGACACTAGCCTCACCGTTCTAGAAATCATTTCTACTGGAAGCTAAAGGATTAGACTGACGTGTATTTCCCAAGCTACATCTGTCATAACAAGTTTAAAAAAGCAACCAGCCCACTGAGCAAGAACTGGCACTTTGGGAAATGGCTTAAATAGCACTGAGCCCTCAACTAGCAGCTGTATGCTTATTACATATTGGAATAGACTCAAAATCAAGAACCTATTTCTTGTCACCTTCACATTTGACTTTAAGATTAAAAACCCAAAAAAAGAAAAAACCCAAACAAAATAAAACATGAATTGAGAATTCCTCAGTCTACCAGAGATTTCAGGATATTAGTGCTATGGAGAGTAAAAGGATGGGAGCACAGAGCCAGCAGTACTCTTCCAAATTTGAGTCACAAAAACAATGGGGGAAAAGGGAGCCCACAGGGGCACTGTCTCTGCCCAAGTCTCAGTCTTCCCTCACAGAATATCATACTTAGTGCTTTTCCACTCTTCTGATTGCAATTTCCACCTCATTTACATTTTTTAAAAGATTTTACTGCTTGTGTGCCTAATGCTCCTTATGCAAACACATCTACTCATTCAAGTCATTACCTGTGCCTAAAAGTATGACTTAGAAGACCTTTAACAAATAAAAGTCTAACACTGGAAGGGACCATATATTTTATTATATTTTAAGCTGCAGTTGTTTCCAGCACTTTTTTAAAAACAGACTAAACAAAAGCAACTGTTTGGGCCCTCAAAATTCTCCAGTGGAAGAACTCATAAAGTATAGATTGGGCAGATAAGAAACAATGCCTACACCCTTTAGAGATAATCCAGAGAAAACCAACATTATAATGTATCTTCAGTTCATGGAACCTATATAAAAGCTAAGAAACCAGCTGGAAAAAGCAAAACAAAGCAAACAAACAACAACAACAAAAAAAACCAGCTCCTCTCATCCTACAGCAAGGTTGCTGGATTCCTCTACAAGTTTCCTACAATTGCTGCAATATCTGTGAATCATAGAATGGTTTGGGTCAGAAGGATCATAAAGCTCATCTAGTTCCAGCCCACCCACCGTGGGCAGGGACAGCTTCCACAGACCAGGCTGCTCAAAGCCCATCCAACCTGGCCTTGAACACTGCCAGGAACGGGCAGCCACAGCTTCTCCAGGCCACTCTGAAGTTGCAGGGGCTTTAAGCAGAGACATCTTAGCAGACAATAAATTTGTTACAGCCAAAGTGAATGGCACAATTTGGCTCCTTATTAGATCCTACACAACCTATGAGATACTTAGAATAGAATAGTTCATTCAGCTGGGAGAGACTTAAAATAATCATCTAGTTCAGCTGCCCACCAAGTCACGGCTGACCAAATACTCGGTAAGTACAGGGTAACTACTTGATCAAAGAACAAACCCAGTAAGTCCCAAGTACAGAGCACAAAACTTCTTTCCTTCAGTCACAGTTTCCCTTTCCCAGAGCAGAGCACTTGACTCAAAGATAAAAATTACAAAAAAAACCCCAACCGAACAAAAACCACCCAAAAAAACCAAAGAAACCCCCCCAACAACAACAAAAAACCAAAATCAAAACAAACAAAAACCCAACAAAACAAACTAAGCAAACAAAAAAAAAACCCACACACAAAAAAACCCAAACAAAAAAGCCAAAACCCATCAAAAAGTCAAACATTCCAGTAGAGCAAGCAGTCTCTGCTTCTGCCCTGGGACTGCACTTCTCAGATCACACTCCTGAGCACCTGTGCCTTGCCAGCCAGCTGCATCTGTCCCTGGATGGCAGGGGGGCAGATGGGCTGAGGAAGCAGACTGACTCAGGAATGAAAGCCTGGCAGCAACGCTGCACCAGGGCTGTAGGAATGTACCAGCAGGAAGCAGCATTTTAAAGGCTAACCAGAAAACTTCCAGGATGAACACGGTGCTCACAGTACATCCCTGTCAAATGACACAGGTTGTTGGTTAGGTCTCAGCACATGCCTGTGGCTGCCCTCTGAGCAGACACTCAGGGCTGCTGCAGCATCTCTGATGTGGCACAGGGGTTTTGCATGAGCAGCCATGTGACAGCCTCACAGCAGCCAGAGACCCACTGCTGATGAGATGCTCATCAAGACAGGCCCTGCCACCGGTACTTTACTGTTTTAGTTTTCTACTAGCAAACATGTAGAAAGGAAAATCATTAGAAAAACTTTTTTTTAATGATTTTTGAGCAACTTCATTCAAACTCAATGCAATGAAGCCATTAATTGAGTCACATTAAGATAATCTGTCTTATCTTGAAGCACTCTATGGCTCTAATTCAACAAGTCCCATCATTCAAAAAAAGTCAGTTGCTGTGAACACCAAGGTAAAGATTCTGTTACTCTACCTCAAAACTCCAGAAAGAGCAATAACCTCATATACCAAACAAGCAGGGGGGAAAAAGGGATTTCTTTTTAAGTCATAAACTATAGTATTTAATATCCTATGTTCAAGGATATTAAGTATTAAGTATATCAAGTATTTCCCACAATACTCATTGTGGGAAAAACCATGAAATTGCATTCACAGAAATCTATTTCCTTCACTAGTCTACATCTGCATCTTTACAGACCAAAATAGGGCTATATTACATGAGTCCTTTTTATATTTCATCTACAGAAACACAATTACACAGAACACGTACATCCAAAATGTCATAGACAAGAAACAAATGAAATAGAAGAGAACCTAATCTCTGAAACCTACTACAACTGAAAACATACAAGTTGTTTTGGTGAAGAAATCTTACTTTCACCATTCCTTTCAATGAAAAGAACAAGCAAAGGCAATGTACATGTTCTGCACAACTGAGTAAATGCCATCCCAGGTAAAGACTAAGTCCAAGAGAATTGCTCAAGGCAAATCAGAACAAAACTCTATGCAAAACCTGAAAAAGCCATCTATTTAATAAAGTTAATTATTAGACTTAATGCTGTTGAATTTATAAGACTCCCATGAGCTGAGTTTTTCATTTAATAAAATGAAATATAAATACTTTTTTTAGAAGTGAAACACAGGCATCTACAATGTGGTTTTCCATGCCCTGACATCCCAAAGCATGTCATCTGCCATGAAGACTGGTGACTGAAAGATGAAACACAGTTAAGTATCATTAAATTCTATTTTTAGCTTTTTAGCAAGGCTAATTACAAGACTGCCAACCCAAAATGTCATGGAGATTTCTCTGACGTAATCATCTAGCACCCAGGAAATGAATGGAAACTACCAATCCATCTTGCTGACACATATTAGGAAAAAGAGATGCTCAGCATTAATATCTGACATAATCTTTATAACTTCCTGAGGCAAACAAAGAAATAGAATTAAAAGCAAAACATCACATGCCAACAGAGATTAGAGAAACATCACAAAAAAAAAAAAACAAACCCCAACAAAAACTCCCTTTTTAAATCTCAACAGTATTTAGGGGTTCAAAAGAACAAACAACCAAATAAAGTGGTCAAGTAACTGATGTTCAAATCAGAAGAACCAAACAAAGCCAAAATGCTACATAACAGGTTTTGCCAAATAAAGACGTTCAATCCCTTGGGAGAAAAATAAAATTTAAAAAGAGAATCGAGTCTCAGTACTAAGGCTGATCCTGGCCATAAGGTTTTATACTTGATACCATCTGAGATGTCATGATGCTACAAAAGCAGAAATTCTGTCTGGGATTACTATAGCCTTACCCTGACGAGGCTTTTTGTATTCCTATTTTGTTACATTTTCCTGAAAAAGAATTATTGTGATAAAAAAAAAATTGCTATCTTAAAAGGCTTCTTCTTACTGCATTCTTCTATTATTCTAATGCTTACAGTTGATTAAAATCAACTCTTTACAAGGGCTTTCTGTATGTGTAACTGTGCATGCACCTGGTAAATGTATATATAATCCATCCCCAATAGTCAAACGTTCCCCTCTAGGTCTTTCCTCCTCAGTATGGTGAGGGATCACTGAATGATGCTAATGCCCTCGTTATCTGACAACACAAAGAGTACCTTCAACAGCTTGAAAGGAATCTCACTGCTTTTCCAAAAAGCTTCCTCTTAGCTGTTTTACAAAAAAAGATCCCCAAAGAAAATCGATTAAATAAATCACTTTTTAGACACACCTGTTTAAAACTGATTGACGGCAGATCATGTTCAATTACAGACACAGGTTTTGTTTGCACACACATCAGTAACTGTGATATATGGAGACAACTAAATCAAGTAAAACTGCTCCCTGCTCCTTGCACGTACCAGTTGATTTTTAGGAAACAAAACTGACACTGAGGTTTTCTAACTAGTACCGGGTGACACATCAGCAAGTGGCTGCTAAAAACCGGGTTTTCCTCAGGTTGCCCATCTATCTGCAAGCGACGAACGTTTCGAAAAAGAAAAGATAATTTTTTACCAAAAGGAGTCGCACGGGGCTGGAAATATAGGCACTGGCAGTTACATAAACCGGTGCTAAAAATAAACTTGAGAGGCGCGGTGGGCACGGTGGGGCAGGAGCTGGGGCCGGCAGCGCTGCCCGCCGGGGCCGGGCCGGGCGCAGTCCCGGGAGCGCGGAGGGTCCCCGCCCG